>CAJPEX010007183.1:0-10525 GCA_905338405.1 Notodromas monacha | reverse complement strand
ATATTCCATTTTAGATATTTATCACAACTATAATTATGTTTGGATGGTTTTTCCATTTTTTCCCTTCAATGATCAGATATTCTCAGTTGTGCTCAAAAGTTGTCCTCCTGCCTTTGATAAAACAGATTCTTTGATTCTCATATTCCCTGCTTCCTTGGGCATAAAAATATTGATCATACAAGAGAAGATTACAGATCACTTTAATAAGAAAGTTTGCTTCTAGAGGAATTTCTATCACATGGAATGCTTTTCTTGTTTTAATTTTCTTTTTTTACAGCTTGATGTGAAATTTTTATTTTATTTGTTGAGTATAGTGATGCTTCCACAAAACAGTCAATTAAACAATTGGAATTCTCTGATATCAGAAAAATCCAAATTTCATAAATTTTTCAACAACTCTTAGGATTCCAAGAAGTTTCTTTTAGAAAGTTTTTCCTTGCATAAGAATTTTTTAAAATTTGCATCTAGTTCCCAAATGAAACATTTTTGGCTACAACAGATATCCTTTGGAACCTGATGAACTTCCAGGTCAAAATTTGTAGAAAAAAAAAATGACTGCATATTAAACCCAGTGTGTAGGTGAACCTCAATAACTTGAACCTCCCTAAGTCAAATTTTTTCAGGTCCTCATCTGAATCCCCTTAGAAACAATAGAGAAAAAAACTCCCCAAGTCAAAAGCTTTTCACCTCAAACCTCCATAAGTCAAATTTTCTTTGGCCTGTTGGCCATTAATTTCTTGAAAAAGAGAGAAAAAAGCAATAAAAACAGAAATCTATGTGTTTTAAAGGAAGTGAAAGACTTCATTGGCAAACAAACCCCTGCCTCCAAGTTCAGCAGCCTTTTGTAAGCCATTCAAGAAGCCATTTAAGCCCCAGAATATCACCCTTCACATTTTTTGTAAGTTTCTCAGAAAAGAATGGCTTTGTGTTGCAGTTCCAACCTATAATATTCAAAACCTTCAAAAGTTAAAGCCTCCCTAAGTCGAATTTTTTGTTGCAGGTCTCTTGAAATTTGACTTACGGAGGTTTGACTGTACAGTCAAACCCTGTTGAACTGCTAACGTTTGTGCAGCAGAATTTTGGCAGTTTAACAGAGTTGGCACTTTAACAAGGAAGGGGTTGGCACAGTCTTTAATGAATAAGTGCATTTGATTTTTTTTTATGTTTCAACCTCTATCCCTCCTCATCCTGCTTTTGGTGAAGATACTCTTCATTCTTTTTTTGTGGGGACATGAATCTCTCATTCTTTGCATCTCTAAATTGAGAAAAAAAATAATTTTAAAAAATATTACCAGAAATATAAAGCTTCGAAGAGAGGAGCCAAAAATTGGCAATTTATCAGGGTAAAAAACAGTGCCAAGATCCTGTTTTTTTTGGCAAAAAAAAAAACATTGGCGGTTGGCGGATGGCGGTTTTCCCATCCCTTCAAGCTTGAGAAGATTTGTTTGAGAGGAAAAAGTGGTGGGAAGCAAGGGTGGGGGTTAATCGGGGGAGTGGTTCAACCGGGTTCAACTGTAATTAAGAGAGGCAGTCATTTGCATGGTGCTCAGTTTGGGGGGGGGGGGGGTCCAATGATGTGCTTACGGGGGGGTAAGAAAGGGGTCGAAGACGTTCATAATCCTCTTGGCCAGCTGTGTCCCAAAGAGTGATGTTGTGCTTGGTGTCATCCACTACAACATCTGCATTGAAGTTGTCAAACCTGCAACAACAACAACAACAACAAAAGGAAAACAATTACACATTTTTAACCAAAACATTTCAAAAAAATCAATTGCATTTGATCAATAACAGCAGGGGGGGGGGGGGGAAATTTATGACATGATTTCCAAGCATAGAACTTCAGGGTCACGTGAAATCGTTGAAACAGACGACGAGAAAATCAACACTTCATTGCTTTGTTTTTTTTTGTGTCGTCTCGGCAATTAATTAATTAATTAATCAATTACTGTAGTCTTATGAAATTCCACAATTATTGATTAATTCCAGCGGTTTCTCGAGTTCCCCATCGTCAATAAGCATCTGATCTTATCGTACATAAAACTTCAAATCAGTTGCATGTTTTTGAATGAAATTGATTTTTTAAAAAACGCAGCATGTTGACAGATTTTTAAGCTCAGGCCTTACTTTCGAAAAATTAAGAAAATTCAATGGTTCGAATAATTCTGTTGAATGGGATACTTTTGAAAATGGTGAGTCAAATTCTTACTCCTCTGAATTCGATCTAAAAAAGGGTTCTTTACAGGATTTTTTTGTTTGCAGGCTATAGTCTCTGAAATTTCGTTGTAACGAGATTCAACTTTAGTAAAGTAGAATCCTGTTACCACAAGTCTTTCTATAACGAATTCATGCGTAAAACGAACTTGTTTTTCAGACCCTGTTCAATAGCCACAATGTTATTTTTTTCTATTTCATTTTTACGATTTAATTCGTTTAATTATATTTTAACAATTTAATTCGTTATACATTAATTCCGTTTTGAAAATTTAATTTGTTTTAAAGATTGGATTCGTGTTACTTTTGTTTTAAAGATTTAATTTGTTTAGAAGATTTAATTCGCGTTAATTTCGTTTTAAAAATTTAATTCGCTTTAAATTAAATTTAAGGATTTATAGCAATTCGTTTTAATTTATTCCAACGATTGAATTCTTTTAAAGTTCTTTTGACAATTGAATTCGTTTCAATTTCGTTTCAACAATTTTTGCTTAAAACGAAGCCATTTTACAAGTCCCAAACGTTTTGTTTTACTGTAACAAGATTATAGTGAATTTGTTTCATCTGCTACCAAGTGTAAGATGATAACTTACTGTGTCTAAAATATTTGGATACAGAAATACATAATAGTGAGATCCCAAGATGCAGACATAATTGGTGCATCAAGAGTGTTCTTAAGTCAAAATGTCCCAAGTTGAGTCTCATTTTCCCTTAGACTTACATTATATAATAATTAATTGGTGTTTTACCTACAAAATACTCACCATAATTTCATAAGAATAAAAAATGGTCTCCCAATTTAAACTGATTCAATGAATATATTTCAACACAATATGGACATTTGGGGAACTGAATACTGATACCTCTGTACCGTACATAGAAATGTTGGCATTTGTTGGAAACAGTCATTTGAATTTGTAAACAATTAATGATTTTTTACTGTTTTTCTTGAAGATTTGAAATAACTGATTTAAACGCAATAAATAACTGCTTGACACCCTAGTGTAAGGTTGATATATTTTGAGGTTTGGTAGGATTGGATTCAAACAGCAGTTCAACAGACAGTCTTTTGCATAAGAAAACACAGAAGCAACTGATGATTGTATGCAAAAACATTTTGCTATTTAAACATTTCTTTTAATTACATTTTTGTCCCTGAGCATTATCCTTCAGAAGGATTTCCCCAAGGATCCCAAATCTTGTTGGAACTTGAGGTCAAGTAAAATCCCACCGGTTTCCTACCCTCTCAAAGCATTGCCATTTTCCTGGCGCCAATGTAATCCTATCATATTTTAGACTATTACTAATTTCTTTCCAACAGCATTATCTTTAGAAATGACATTCAAGTGGAAAAGAGAGAAGGAATCCCTCTATGCTGGAGGTAATTTTTTTAAATTCAGCGAAATGGATGGTAAATTGGTGAGAGAAATGCCCAAGAACTTTTTTTTTACATCAATTTTAGGGTTGGAAATATCTTTTTCTTGTAATTTGGCCTGAAATGTATTTTTAATTTCATCACAAAATGTCCCTATGTTGAGTCAGTGTCCTCATTTTGGGCCTTTTTAAATACAGTCAACCCCTGTCTAACGGACTTGATTTGTGCAAGGGGCAAGTCTGTTAGACAAAAAGTCCTTTACACAAATTCAATTACATAAAAATTAAAAATTTCAATTTTCAACACTAATTTTAAACCAAAAGAAGTCTGTTTGGCGGATTTTGTCTGTTGAGCAGGAGGAAAAACTGCTTGCAGAGCTGGTCTGTTCGGCGAAAATCCCTTACATGGGAGGTCTGTTAGGCGGGGGGCCACTGTATATGTTTTTAAATGGGAAAATAAGTGTCCCTATGTCGAATTGTCCGCATGTCGAGGTGTCCGCATGTGTGAGTCTCAACTGTACAGTATTCGGAAACGTCAACAAAAAAAGGGACTCACACAGTAGGAACGTGTTCCTCAGGAAACTCGTTGTCCGCGAAGGCCACCAACATGCAGGTCTTGCCAGTGTTGCCATCCCCCACGACCGTGATCTTGATGGAACCCGGCGCAGTTTCGCTTCCATTCATCCTCATTCCACAATTTCACTTCACCCCCCCAAATCTTCCTCCTGTGTGTCTCCCTTCTATTCCTTGTACAGTGGGCCCCCGACTTACGACGGGCCCATGTTACGTCGGTTTCAACTTGCGACGCTTTTTTAAATATAAAAAACCCCCAACTTACGTCGGGGTTTCATGATACGACAGCTTCTGAGGTTTTTCAGCTCCCTCCCACCAACCATTTTTTTGGCGCCATGCATGCTCCAAAGGTTTTCCTGGGAGGAAGTGAGTTTTTTTGGTGCCAAGGTTCATTCCTAGCCAGATTAAACTGTTAATAGTGTGAGATGGCACCATGCACAGGAAATAAATTGTCCTTAAGTTTGGAAATTGCTGTGTTCAGAGCATTTTTTAAATTTTGTTTTTGCTGTACAGTTCATTTCATTATTGCTGAATAATTGTGTTTAGGAGGGATTTTGAATTTTGTGTTTTCTGTACTACCCTGTGCATTTAATTATAGCTGAATAATTTTGTTTAGGAGGAATTAAAAAGTTGAAATATAAAGGTAATTTTAGTTTAATATTTTTTTTCTGGAACAAATTAATTTTTTCATAATGTAATCTTAAGGGAAATAGGGTTTCAACTTATGACGGCCCCATGTTATGACATCCATACTGGAACGGATTGATGACGTAAGATGGGGGCCCACTGTATGTAGTACTCGTGTATTCTTCCACTCACGCGCGTAATTCTCTCGCATTCGCCACCGCCTACAGTATTTTATATCCACTTTCCGCTCACTTCACCATATTTCAGTACAGTATTTCGTATGGAGTATTTATATAGATATTCCTTTGTTTCCCTGTTTGCCACGGGTATAAAACATTGAACACGAGAACAAGAGGGAAAAAAAGACATGTCAAAAGGCAGGAAGCACCGAATCATTGTTTGCTGGGGTGTGAAGGTTGGGCTCAGGGTTGGGCGCGCGCTGTTTCATTCGGGATGGGAGCCGGTGTCACAAGGACACATGCTCCCAGGGGTTGAACAGCGTCCATAGGCAGACATTTGATGACATTTTCTCCCACTTTCTTGGATATTCCAATGAAAACAGTGAATGACAGGATCCTGCTACTTTGAGAAGAATAACAAGGGTGGTTGAAATAAAGTATGAGCACATTCATGAGCATATGCATTAAAAGAAGGGAATTGAACTTATGAAGATCCATAAGACTGGAGTATTACATGCACTAAAAGGGAGAGAATAATATTTGAATAACAAGGGAGGTTGTAAATATCAGTATACTGAATACAGGTGAACCTTCCTAAGTTGAACCTCCCTAAGTCAAATACCTCCCTAACTCAAATTTTTTTTCAAGTCCCTGTCTGGATTCCCATAGAAACAATGTATTAAAAACCTCCCTAAGTCAAAGTAGTTTTCTCTCAAACCTATGTTAGTCGAATTTTCTGAGGCCTTTTGGTCATTATTTCCTTGAAATATGATTGAGAAAATCAACAAAACAAATTATTTTATGCATTTTGAAATCAAGTGATGGACTAATTGAACAAATGAACCCCTGCCCACAAGTTCAGTAAGCTGTAAACTCTTTAAGAGGCATTAAGAGGCAAGTTTAGGCCCAGAATGTCCTCATCCACATTCCCATTTTCCTTGTAGCAAAAATATTTGTTTCCTTTCCTCAAGAACTCAAAACCTCCCTAAGTCAAAACTTCCCTAAGTCAAATTTTTTTTCCTAGTCCCTAGAAATTTGATTCACGAGAGGTTCACCTGTATAAGGAAATTATTGAAACCTTGAAAATGGAATTCCATGCTTCATAAGAGGATGAGAAAATATTTGTTCAAAACAGAAGGTCAAAATAAGAAAAAAATCACCACCCACAAAAATATATATTGGGGCTAAAGGAATTGGAATTACAATATAACTTTAAGCTGGAGCTTCATACACCAAGAAGGAGAGATTAATACTTGAAGTTTGTTTAAGCTTGTTAAAGTTCAGGGATCTATTATACTAACACATGTCACTAAAATTCAGACTGTGCATTTTCAAAATCTAACAAGAATAGAGCAGTAGAATTTCATTCTAAGAGTATTGCCATAATTTCAGAAATCAATTTGGAAAATTATTAATATTCTGTTCTGTATCTTGATTGAATGCTAATAGCAAGAAGAATTAAATAAAAAAGTCTTATCTGACCAATAGTCAGACATTAAGGCATCATGCACTAAACACATACAACTCATTTTTTAAATGTATTTACAACAACTTCAACATTTTTCACACTATTTTGAAAGGGTAACAAAATGTAAAATGTGATAAATTTCAAGTTACAGGCAGGTTCACAACCAGCCTGTTTTTCTACCCGCCCCCACTATATAATGAGGATCCAAATGCATCATCATGCCTTGCTACAGGGAAACAGGGATGGGTTCCACCAGATTACATCAACCTGTAGTTAAAGAAACCTATCATTCTTGGCTCTTCTTGGGAATTGCTTCTTTCAGCTCATACAGCAAATTGGGGTGTGACAACAGCTCAAGGTTTCCTCATCAGGAAAAAGTTAACCCATCTTTCACCCACAATAATTCTTCCTGGTGAAACAAATTTTTGACAAGGGCATTGCAGTCACACCTCCTCAAGTCAAATTTCAAATGAGCAGCAACAATTTAGGTTTTGGGAAGTTTTGAGCTAGACAAACAAGCCTTTTTTTCTGGGAAACATGGAAGAATTGCAGGAAATTGTAAATAGTAACACTTTGAGCATTTAATTGCTTCTTAAATTAGTTGACAGAATGCTGAACTGATGCTAAAAAAAAAAGAAAATCACAACACAGAAACCTAAGGTATCTTTGGATGTTCAAAAACCATCAAGTCCAATATTTGTGTCAGCTTTGGATAGATGTCTCCTCAAACATGAATCAAACATTCTTGAATACCACTTTGGGTTATGCTAAAGAGTTGGTTGGTCAGTTTCAGTGACATCTATCTGAAAATGCATCCCATCTCTTATCCAGAATAGTTCTTATTGGTGAAGAAAAGTGCTGAAAAGAGCATTGGTGGCACACAAAAAATCACAATACATAAACCTCAGGTATTCTTGGATGTTTAACAGCCAATTAGTAAGTCAAATATCCTCCACAACTTTTGACAGATGTCACCTCAATCATAAACCAAACATTATTATATTCAAGTTAATTAACTTTAGGTTATGACAAAGAGTCTGTTGATCAATTTCAGTGACATCTATCTGAAAATGTATCCCATCTCTCACCCAGAATATTTCTTGATGCAGAAAAGTGCTGAAGAGAAAATCACATTGTAGAAACCTCAGGTATTTTTAAATTTTCAACAACTAATGAATCCAATATTCTCTTCAACTTTGGACAGATGTCACCACAATCATACATGAAAAAATATTGAATTCAAGTTAATCAAGTATAGGTTATGATTACAGAGTTTTTGATCAATTTCAGTGACATCTATCCAACATTTCACACAAACATATAGAAAATAATACAAAAAATCTTTCTTTTTAGGGAATACAATTGGAAAGTTTCCTTGAAAAAAAATCCTTAAAAAAGTTATTAAAGTAAATTTTGAAAGTGTTTTGTGTGGAATTTAAAAAAATTGAAATAATATCTCAAATTTGGTTCAAGTCAAAGGTAAATCTCACTTTTGAATTTTAAAAAAACCTATCTGAATATTCCAAGTGGTAAATTGGGGTAAATAAAGGTTGAAAACTCCCATCATGAAATAATCTTCATATTTTTTTATGCTGACTCCGTCCATAAATTAATCCCAGTAAAAAAAGGCAGAATATCTCTGTACATAAAAAAAAATTCTTTACTTTTTTGTGAGCAGTATACCAGCTTCGCACAAAGGCAACCGGATTAACATTCCCGAATCATAATTCTGAATAAACGTGTTCCTTTCTGCATCCAATGTTAGGGAGATTTGAGTTTGGATGCGCTTGGCAACTTCTTTTTTATTTTTTTTTATAAACCAATAACGCATTCGTTTTTCCAGAAAAATATATAAAAGAATGTGTTGAAAAGTCAAGGTGTGTCATGGCAGCAAGAAGCCTTTTTATCGCATTATAAATCCAGGATTTCTGGGATTATTATTCAGATTTTATTCCGTCGTACTAAAGATTGGATCCCTGTCCCGGTGAATATAGTGGTAATCTCGTTGCGACCTTCGTGGGTAATCTTGACATGCTATTGCTAGCAATTTAGGAGTCAGAGCAGATGATAAGGAATGCAAGCTTTTTTCTGGGGTAAAGGAATTATTCTAAGAATAACGAAAGATGAATGACGATATTTTCCCAAGAGTCTGATTGAAGTTGGTTCAGAATAAAAATAAATGACAAGTCAACTGCTGTTTGGAAATAGGAAGGAAAAAAATCTAAGATTGTTCATGAAAATGAAGATTTCTGAGATCAGACTTTTTTTTCTGGGTAGTTTATATACAGTTAAATCTTCTTACAACAAATACCGTCACAACAAATTTTTCAGTAGAACAAACTTATTTCAAAGTCCCAGCAGAAACCCTAGAGAGTAAATGTTGCAAAAATCTCATTATAACAAACTCACCAATTACAATATAAAAAAAACTCATTGAAGGAACGTTTTGTGATTTTCATGAAAAAGTCTCAATGAAGGCAGGCAGTCTCAAATTCCACATTCAAAATGTGACTGTGACTGGTTCTTGCAACATAAAGAGGAATCAAAAATAAAAATTGGTTGAGAGAGTGACATCTGTTATGAGGAAATCATGGAATGTTGAAAAAAGGCTCAAATAATTGTTAGAAGAGCTTGGCAGTTTTGAATAATTATTGGTTATGGTTATCTTCACAATAACTGTGCAAATCACGAAATTTACCATGTTTTTTGTGAATTTTCCCATTTTTCTGTTTTTTGGAATGGATTATGTAATGCAATTTCCCTTATACCTTAAAGGAAAAGTGTCTTGCCTTAGAACCATTTCACCTAATGACCATCATGCAGGAAGAAATTGTGGTTTTTAGGCAAGGCAATACTGTATGCAGGTTTCATTTTTAGAGAATCATTCAAAATTTTCAAAAAAGTCTTTATTACAAATTATTCCTTATAACAAACTTTTTCTCAAGTCCCCACAGGTTTGTTGTAACAAAATTTTACTCTAATGTTGAAGAAAAAATAAATCATGTTTTCAAGAATTCAGTTTTTCTACAAAATGGATGCAAACGAACTATTTGGCTGGAGGACATTTAATTCATTTCAAAAATAGCAATAGGTTATAATGACAATTTTCATATAGTCTTGATCTTGATCAGTACTAAATGCAGAAATTTGCATTTTATTTGGTATTTTTAAATTACAGGAGAATCTCGTTATAATGAATCATTGGTAACAAAGAAGCCAATTTCGAGACCCCTGCCCAATGGCAAAAATTTTACTCAAATCGCTTTATAAAAAATTTTAGGACGAATTTCTCGTTATAATGAAGCTCTTTTTCTCGGTCCCAACAGATTCAGTGTAACGGAGATTTCACTGTGCTGTAAAACAAAATAGCTGACAGGAAGAGCTCATATGCCAAATATTTTCCTATTTAGATGTTTCTGAAGAAAGAAAAATTAATCCCAGGCCAAGATTCCACTTTTTTATAATTTGTATGAATTTTTTTATTTTGCATGAAAATTTTTCAAGGAAAGGTAAAAACAATTTGAATCAATGATGACTTACCACAACTTAAATAGAAAACTATAAGGTTATCAAAACTCGCAAAAATGTAATTCATAAAAAAGTGCAGCTTTCATTGAGAAGGAAAAATTAATTTTCAGAGTATATTTTGTTGCACACAAAAATTCATCAAAACTTCAAGATTCTAATTTTCTCATAATTGGTTAAGAATTTATCTTGGGAACACATAATCAATTTTTAAGAATAAAGAAACATAATGCAGAGGTGTTCCAAGTCTGTTCATCAGCTGAAAATTGGTCATTCCATATAATAGAGAAATAAAAAGAAGGAACCCGAAATTAATTGTGACTGTGATTATCTATGAACGGATTATTCCATTAATTCTTCGATTGCCTAATTTGCATACAGCCATGAACAAATCATTAAAAACCAAAAATGTAAAAAAAAATGTGTGGTTCTGCGCAATCGATAATTATTCCAGTCATATTTAAGACAATGCAATTCCCAGACATTCTGAACACCATCACGTGATGATCGTATCGCCAATCAACGAGGATTAGCACTTTCTGAGAGTACTTGAGACCAAAATCATTTA
>CAJPEX010007182.1:0-10529 GCA_905338405.1 Notodromas monacha | reverse complement strand
TATATTGGCATTTTTATTCCTAACAAGTATCTTACGTTATAGAAGAAGAGACGTTCATTAGCATAAGAGTTGAAGAGCTCTTCTTATGGAACTAGTCCTAGTTTCGCGTGCCTTACATGAAAAAAAACCTCTGAAGCACTCGATTTGTCGAAGCTTCCAAAGTTGTTTAGAAGAAAGCATTTTCGAGAATTAAACATGTTTGCTGAGATTCTCAACAATATTAAAAAAACGAACAATTATACGGACACCAATAAGTTCAACTATCTAAATTATGATGCGCAGCTAAAAAAAAAAAAACGGGACGTTTTTTTAATCATCTTCAAATAAAAACAATTTTTTTTCACGACAATGTCTTCCTGTTCAATCATAGCCTGGTCTATCATTCTGTGGAAATCAAGAACTTTCATTCAACGTGTCATTGGATGTATATATGTACTCAGGTTTTCCAGGATCTGACTAGAATTTCTGATGAATTTTGTGTGTGAGAGTTCACCGGGTTCAATAAGTCGCCTTCGCCTTTCTCGAGGTGGAACCTTTTCACGATTTATTTCTTCTTTTTCGCTTCGTGATTCTGGAAACGTCACGAATTTTTCATCCGAACATGAGAAGTCTGCTGGGGATTTTTCAGAAAGTTTACGAAATAGCTTCAGAACTTCTGCTGTATAGAAACCCCCAGAGAAGAATGGCTTGAAATATTAAATTCAGGGCCTATAAAAAAATCGATTCGGAAAATTGAAGGCATCGTCAAAAATACTCAGAAACTTGTATCATTTTTACGAAAACTCAGAATGACAACCGAACTACGTGGGATTTTCTCCGTTCATTTTTCTGAATGAAAATTTCCTGAAATATTGTACTAAATAGTGTTGTTACTGCAGCAAAGACATCGTGACCTGATAGAATGGGTTAATTTTTTTCATCGAACCCCCTTTGAAATACTGTATTCTGAATAAGCTGCAGCAGGATCTTTGGAAACGTTTTCTTGCGAAAGAAGTCTTTTTAATAAAATTATTTTAATAAGATTTTGCCAACTGGCCCCATTGTGATCAAACGGATGTAGAACATTACTGAGAGACACCACTTCTGAGTTTGAAAGATCTTTGTTTTGGTTTTAGACTTTGTTTCGTAAACTAAAAAAAAATAATTACTGTGCTGGTTACCGTTGTTCTCATTGAGTGAATGGCTGGAATTTTTTGTAGCACGAAATGTTTCACTCGTATTCGTCAGAAGTAGCACATTTTTATTCAATGCATGAAGCTCTTTACAGTCGATTTAAATTTCAAGGCCAGTCTCCGCGATAAATATTTATTTTTTAAATTTAAAAATCTGTAAGAATATATTTTAGGGAAGGTTCATGAAACCGCAGCGGTTTCAGGTTTTTAACCGCACGCGAGAAATGCATACATTTTGGGATGATGTTCGGTCTTTCCTGAATGAAGCATGGGTTCGTGAATGGGTTCTTCACGCTTTTGTCGTTCAACTGAAGGATGCCTTAATTACTTGGTTCTTTTCGTGATGCATTATCCAACACATTTCCAGGCCCATTTGAACGAAGTACAGTACTTTACACTTTGGTATTTGGTCATAATTTCTTCGAACATTTTTTGTGCATTTCTTCGGAAATTATGGATTAAATGCACTTTCTTCGCTACTTTAAAGAGAAGGGATTCAATGTCTTGAAAAAAGCTGAAGTTCCGCATCAATCACAAGCCGCATTTGTTTTTATCTGAAAAAAGCGAAAACACTGAAAAACTCGGATGTGGCCTCCATGTACTCGAGCATTTTTTTTTTTTTACAATAGGCTGCAGTGAAAAAATTTTTGCCGAATTTAAGTAAAACATTTTGAGTCACAATAAAGGAAATGCAGTTCTCAAAAACTTTGCCTATGTAACACAACCCGAATATTTTTCCCATGTCATTTTCTGGCGTTCTTTTGGCACCATTTCCTTGCGTGGATTTTGGACAGACTAATTTTTCACCACGTATTTCGATTTTTAAATTTATATTTTCAATGCAAGACTCACAGCTGTCGGATGTATCGACAGTTGCACGCGGGCATTGACCTAATTTTCCCTCGAAAATATCCTTCATCATTTGTGAGCTTCGAATCGGCGTGCAAATCGGAATGACACAACAATTATTGGTATTCAGCGGTTTCATTCAGCAAAATTGAATAATTCCAATGCTTTGTCAGTCAGGTATCGCGTTTTCATACAACTTCTGCTCATTACGGCTAAATGTTGCTTCATGTGAACAAGGCGTGGTATTCGACCTTGGTTCTGAACGCAAGTACATTATTTTCTGGTTTATTTTTATCCAGCCATTGCAATTATCTCGAGTACTGGCGACGGATCGAACATCAATCAAGAATCTTGAATTCAGGACTCTTGTCATCTTCGGGATAATTTTTTTTTTTTGCTGTACTCGTAGTTGATGACTACCCGTTGATCATTAAGTCACCTGGCTTTTAAATTCTGTCCAACAATCTATTGCAGTACTGTATTTAATTTTCTACATATCTGTGGTGGGAAAACAACGGAAGATAGCTTTCTTCAGTCTGCATGATTCCAAGTGAATCAGCTTTGAAACTATGTCTAGCAATTTATTGTTGTAACTGTACTTCATTTTCTGCATATCTGTGTGGAAGCCAAAGAATTCGCACAATTATTGCTCTTTTTCTCTCTCTCTCTATTCAGCCGCTCTGCATGATTATTCGAAGTCGTTTTTTTCGTGCGCAGAAGTTGAAATTCGCCGAGAATTTGAGGAATTAAAAATGCAATTTACAAATCTGTTGAATTCATGAAAAAGATTTGGCGAAAAAATGCTTACAATATTCTATGGAGTACGGTACAGTATTTCAAATTTGTGTGCTTAACTTGTACTTTCCACAAAATTCTCATTCATAATCGCGGAATTTTTTATTATTTTTTCTCGAATGGAAATTGAATCAATTCAGAAAAATGAGCATTTGAATCAGTTACTTCTGGTGGTTAATTAAAGTCGAACCGTCAGTTCGTGAGGATCATGTTGGTTGAAATATGAGTTCTTCGTCGGGGGAACCCCCATCATGGGTTATTCTGAGTAGAATCTGACATTTCACGGGTCCCAGACAAAAGGAACCCAGTCCTCAAGTTCCAAATGTATTCCGAGCCTAATCGCGGGTTCAAAGGTGGCAACCCTCGCCGTTTTCTCACGACTTCCGTTCAGGAACCGTTTTCTGTTCCGCGGAACCCAGCACGTCGTCTTCCGGTCTTTCACAATTTTGTTCCTGGGTGTTGACAGGAGTCTCGGCATGGGGTCAATACTATACTGTGCTACTCGTAATGTTTCCGGGGTTTCGTGGAAATGCACGTGACCCTTATGAAGTTATTTCCCTTTGTCTCAATGGCAGAGACAAGCAAAAGTTTCGGATCTCACGATGAGGAATGAATGACAGATTGATACAGTCACCAAAGTGTCAGGAACATGCGAACAAATTAGCTGGAATATATCGGTTCGTGTGTTGTCAGTACTTTCCTGTTGAAAAATACCCATGTCATATGGGGATGTCATTTCTTTCATGACAGAGAGCAAAATTCAACTCAACTCGTCAACTTCAGAAACAGTTATTGTAGTATTGTTTCCATGCATCTACATATTCGTCAGCGAGAACCATTTATTTTTGTTTGAAGTACTGTATAGTTGTACCTTACCCATTGGAATCCTCATTATACCGGCTCAGTACTGTATTAACTAATATTTTATCAAGAATCACTGGTGATCATTGAATTGCATTATTGAATGACTTGACGCTGTGATTCTCTGAACTGGATGATGAAACAATCAGGTAAATTTAAAAAAATATTTTAATTAAATATACAGGGAAGAATTCAATATTGTCGCATCGAGGGTATTTATACTCGATGTCAATTTGCATACAACGTTCAAATCAGAAGGATATGAAGAAATTCAAACGGATATCCTTCCCTCGTTCAATAAAAATGTCGACACTTTCAACCGAAGTCAATTCTAAATATTGCCGAGATATTTGTATTACCAATTTTCAGTTTTAATCTCGGAGATCTCGAGTCACAAACAATTTTCCAGGTGACCTCCGGAAAAAAAACACTGGAACGCTAAATTAAATTTTGTCTTTGAGCGGTTTTTGAGTACATAACTGGTCAATGACAAAATAAAATTTAGCATAAGTGAGTAATACAGTATTCTCTCATGCAGAAAATGTCTTGGGGCCACACACTTGTGTTATATTAAGAAAAAAGGTTATGACATTTATCATCAATAACGCTAAATTTAAATTAAATTATACTCAGCATGTTTTTTGCTATTTCTGTTCCGTTATTTTTATAATGCCTGAGTCATAACTGTTTTCCATTGAAATTAAGGTTTTGTGCATCTAAACTTGGAATTAAATTTTAGGAGAGCATCTAAATGAATTTAGATTTTTCAAGACATAAAATGATACTCGTTTATACGCAGCAATTTTATTGTTCAACTTATTGTCCGAGATGAACCATGCATATTTCTCTGCTTTTCAAAAAGCAGGGAGTTAATTTGTCAACTAAAAGTAACCGAAGCTAAATCAAGGATCGAAAGTAAGAACGTTTATTGCCAAGATTAAAACTTATTTTATAGAATACGCTGCATTGAAATTGACTTTAAATTAATTTCAGATGCTTTTCAAAAACTCATTTCAATTTTTTCTTCCGCTAAGAAAAAGTTTGCGATATATGATCAACTTCTTTCAGACAAATGTGTTGCCCCAGCGTGTGAAATTTCATTCGTAATATTCGACATTGCTATGATTTCGTTGTTGTTCTGTTTTGCCCTCCAGGTATAACGTCAATTTCACAGGCAGTAAAAAAAATACAAATCCGGAAGTACGAATGGCAATTCTACCGTGAGAGGTTCACCAACGTCGAATAAATGATTCCGTGTAGTACTTACGTACGTGTAAAAGAAAATTGCGTCAAGTCACGATTCAGTCGCTTCGCTNTAAGAACATGTGCAATAAGAGTACCACCCCAAATGAAGCACAATAATTATGATACATATTCACCAAATATGTGGTTTTTTTTATCAAGCTAGTGAGTTCATGGAAAACAGCAAACGTCGTCTTCTTTTTCCAAGCGTAATGAATCAAAATCGGTGATCTATACAGCTGATGGACTGAGTTTTGAGAGAACCTGCCGAGAACTCGGATTTAAATCTTGAAGTTTTTTTTCTTCTTATTATTGTTCCCTACTCCTTTTATATTTATCTCGTGGTCATCACGCGTCGTCTAGTACCGAGAAAACTTATTTGTGACCGAAGTTCACGGGCGTTTGGGTGCGGTGTAATTTAGAATGCAATCCGACGTTTGGATCTGTTTGTTTGTCACGGTTCAGTTTGCAGTTGAGATAAAATTAATTTTCTGGTTCTTTTTACATGATTATTTTTTCAGTCTATTCATTCGGCTGTATATCCGTGTGAGAAAAAAAAACAGGGAGACTGGAAATGTACAGTATAGACTTCAACGTGTTCCTCGTTCTTCTTCGGAATCTCATTCACGCGAGTCAACCTTCAACATCACATCAGAAGTGAAGGCGGAAGTTCCGGCATTTATTTTTAACTTTGGAAATGGGTAAATGAGGAATGCTTTTTGTCGAGTCACTTTCATAGGACGAAGTAGGACTTAGAATATATATAGAGTTCAATTTTAATTTTATGGATTTTTCGAAACATTTCAGAATATTTTTCAGTCCACTCTTTCAGACTATAAATGTATAATTTTCCACAGAAGGACGATACTTGAATTTCGGAGAAATCTTAATGCGTCTTTAATAAAATTCGCATAGGAAACTTTAAAAAGACTGTAGCGGTCATTTATTTTGAATCCTTTTCATTTTCAAGATCCACTGATTCTTCTTTCAATATCACAACATTTTTCGAAATGGGATTAGTCTGGATGAGTCCATTTATAGAAATATTAACAGAAAAACGCCAAAATAGACTATAAACGATAAAATTTGGAGGAATACGTACGCTTGTCCTGCTTGCAATTTGAAGAGGTGCCTTTTAAAAACACATTTCTTAGATTTTTTGTTTTTCCCGGATTTTCCTCTTCCTTAATTTTTAAAAATCCGCCACTTCCTTTTCTGCATCCCATCATATGACTTTCAACCACTAGCAGAGATCGCGTTATTTGCATCAGTCTGGATATTCGTGTGTGGATACGTACGTCTATATGGGAAAATTCCGAAATGAAATGTAAGCAGAAAAATATTTAAATTTAAGCGATTTTAGGTGATTGGTGCTGTGGTGGTTAATCAATCAGCATATTATTCCTGCAGTCCACTCTTGACGGTTTTCATGGCCCTGGATGTTGGTTCCAGATGGTCCAGGTGTTCTTAGTCAAAGAATTTATAAAGATGAGACTTTTCTCTTTTTTTAAGAATCAATTTTATTATTCCAAATACGTCGAAACACCCGCGTCAAGAGTCAAGACCATCTCGGCAATTTCCTTCATTACCACGGCCCATAAAAAATTTTAATAACGGAGTTCGTGCTTGTGAAATGAGTTTTGATCGCTACACACGATCCCCGGAATGGGCACCGGAGTGGATAGAAAAGTTACCAATTTGGAGAATTACAGGGTCGATCTCCTACATCACGAAAGATGTACTATTATAAATTTCATCGTCGGATATTCGAATTTAATTCGCAATTCAAGTTATTCTCCTAGCTGTGAATTTGTGTCTTGTGAAATATTTGTACATATCCCCCATATTTCGGGTGCAAAAGTGAAACCATGATTTCTTTCGAAAAATTAAATGAGAAATTATTGGGAAACGGTTTTCTTGTTGGGTGAAAAAAATATATACATATGTATATTCAGTTTTTTTCATTGAATTCTGAAGAATATATCTTCCATAAAACACAAATTAAAAATTATACAATGTAAGTCTATGGGAGAACAAGACTCAACTTAGGGACAATTCAACTTAGAGACACTCTTGATGCAATATAATTACGTCCCCATCTGGGTCTCACAGCAATTCAATGATAATGTAGCAAGTCTTTTTTTCTTTATATACTGACCGACTTTTTGAAGAAAAAAAATTCAAATGGAAGCGCTTTCATCTACATGTTTGGCATCTGGATCGTCGCAAGGAAAACAATTTTCTCCGCCGAAGGAACCCAGCAGACAACAAAAGGTCAGCGAGCAGCACAGCTGTTGTTGATCCTTCCCTTGGGCTCCTATCCTGCCTCAAACAGGTGTGGATTGAGGCCCCCGCATCATCTCATCAAATGTATGCGGGCTCCGCAGTGAAATGAGCTCCAGCTTTTCCGCGTCGTGTATTTTGGCTCCACTTCGGACATCGTACATCTGGTGTCGGTGCGAATTTCAGAGAAAGGTTCAATTTTCTCCTGCATAACCCGAGGGGCTTCTCTGTAAGTTCGAGTCGGGTTCTGGTGTGCGGACGTGGGTTGGAGGACGATCATAATTTACTCTTGTATTGAGCTCAAGTTGAACCTGGATAATTAACTGGAAACTCCCTGATTGAGTCAATTTGAGAGAGAAAAAAAGAAATAATGCATTAAAAACCTCCCAAACTCAAAGGCTTTTCCTTTCGAACCTCCCTAGCTTGAATTTTCTGAGGCCGTTTGACTATTATTTTTTTCTTGACACAGGAAAGAGAAACGCGATATTAAAAATTGCTTTGCTGAGTTTTGAAAGTACGGTAAGTGAAGAGAATAATTGGGCAAATGATTCCTTGCCTTCAAAATGTTCAGCACCCTTTCAAATCATTTGAGAAGCATTTTAAGTTCCTGAAAATAAAGATTTACAATTTCCTGCAATTTTTCTATCTTTCTCTCAAAGAAAATGCTAGAAACTTCCCTAATTTGAAACCTTATGCATTTGAATTGCGAATCATGATTTTGAAATACAGTTTCACCTTTTCAAGTCAAACCTCCAAAATTCGAAATGTTCAGTAGATCAATGGCCAATTCTTATCCATTGATAAGTCGAATGAAATTTGAATTCCCGAACTCAAAAAATATTGAGTCAAATCTCCTACACTAGTATAATTTTCAAGGAATTTTGCTATTTCATTGGGGCTACATTTTACCCAGCCTTTTTGGGCCCACGGACCCGCAAATTTCCAAAAACAATTTGCGTACTGGCAAATTAAAAGAAAATTCTGCAGACTGGCAAGAGTTTCATGAAATTTTTGCTGACTCATTGAAGTTTTGCTTTGATGTTATTAGGCAGACAAAAAATCAGTTGAGGATTTCATCAAACAATATGGGAATATGTACAGTACAATTAGAAATATAACTTCAAGAAAGGTTTCTCAGAATGAAAAATTAAAATAATTTATTTCTGCAGGTGAATATTTCTCTCAAATTGGTCTAAAAAGTTTTTAGTAGAAAAGCCAACTTTTTGTATCATCCGATAAATCAACTGTCATTGTTCTTCCAAAATTTTATGGAAAGAGAACAGAATTTATCTGGACTTTTGATCAATTTATTATGCTGAAAATTTACCGCAGACCCGCAAAAAACTTCTGCGGACCATGTGGTGGGAAACACTGTTTTAGAACAATTGTTTGGAAAAATAAGAAATTATTATGCAACTTATCTTTTGCCCTTTCCACAAGGGATTATTCATAGCTGAGTTAAGACATCTATGAATTATGTACAGTTTTATTACAATTGGCCAGAGAATTCTTTTCATGGATTGATTTAATCAAATGCAGCCAAAATCCATGACTCAAAAACTCAATAAGTCAAATTTTTGAAGTACTGTACCTTCGAATAAAATTGGGAAACGGTAGTTTAGACTTTGAAAAAGAATAAAAATAAATAAATGTCCTTGGTTAAAATGTCATTGAAAAACATGTTCTTTATTACATTAACGTTTTTAAAAAGTCAAGACCTTGCATGAATTCTTATTCCATCCTTATCTAGCTTACAAAAAGTTGCTTCAAATTTGAAATTTCGTCTGGAGGGAAATAAACTAAAACATTGGATGGGACTCAAAGCGGAAAACTGCAAGAATTGTAACGTTTCTTGTGTACGTGATGTTTTGCTTTTAAAATGCATTTGAGGTCCTGAACACAGCCCAATCGTACGCAAATCCATCCATAAGACAATCGTAGAAGAATAATGTTCATTTGAAAGCCTTTTTTCTGTAATCAAAGCCCAGTCACTTCGTTTGAGTAATGGCAGTTTTAAGCGCCACCCGGGGCTGTTGCGTAACAACTCCTAGTTGATTAATAATGACATCGTAAACCCCAAACCTTCGAGAGGGTTCATTAACCAGGCAAATTACCTGTTTTGAAAAGGACGAAAACATTTTATTGCCCGTAGTCGCGCAAGAGATGCTTCGCAGTCACTTTTTCAATCCTTTAATGTCTGACGACTGTTGCGTACACACAGTCATCAATCCTGTGATTATCGCACGTCGCTTTCATATTTTACTGATGCTCATTGTGAAGCAGAAATCTTGATGAAATTTTTGTGGGGATTTGAAGCTTACTAATAAAAACTTTGTAGCATACCTTTCTCGCATCAGGAAAGAAGCAGTTGTTTGGTGCCGGATGCTGGTTGCATTGGAAGAAAAATGCGGCTTCGGAAAACGTTCGTTTATCATCCTGGATTATTGCTTCACAGTTGTCTCGGGATGTTGATTGACGACGAGCTGCACGCTTCCGTTTTTTATTTATTTATTTTTTACTTGGACCTTCTGCGTTTGTGACGCTTACGATTCATTAGCTCTGGAATCGTTGACGGGTGTGTTTTTCTTTTTTTTTTTTTATTGAAATACGTAGCGAAATATATATTTAAAAAGCGAAAAAATAGTCATCCGTCCACGGTTTTGAATAAAATATGAAGAATTGAGTTTGAAACGCGCGCGCGATTTTTTATTCTTGGAACTCCGACGTCGTGCTTTTTAAGGTACCAATATTATTTTTTCGACGCGTACACTCGAAAAAATAAACATGCGAGATAAAAATTTGTCGTGTGCTTTCTTCAGAAGGTTGTATAGGCGATCTTGTGAAGGATGTCCCAGTTATGCGTGGCTTTTAATGCTTTCCTCGCAGTCACAGGAAACTTTTCCATTCGAAGATATTAAGTCGATTTGAAGATATTACAGACATTTATATATGAATACGTTTTGGAGGTTTCCGTATGATGCCGAAGAAAACGGACAGAGATTCTGAAAAATAATTTTTTTCTCGATTTCTTATGATTTCTCAATTTTTCTGTGAAAAATAAAACGACAGATGTGAAAATAAAAATCGTAATTGGTGTGTCTTTGTCTTTTCGTCTGTTGTGATAAAAATTCTTCTCACATGGCCGAAGTACCTTAATAGGCGCGAGAAAATTTTTTCAATGGATACTTCGTTTCTCTGGGAAAAAAATAAAAAATAAATAAACGCAATCCGAGTACTTTCGAGCCGCGATTTTTTATTTTATTTTATTAAGGCGCAAGGTTTCGCAAAACAGAAAAAAATAACACGTGAATAAGTTCTTTTGGTACA
>CAJPEX010007181.1:0-10532 GCA_905338405.1 Notodromas monacha | reverse complement strand
AAAGTAAGGTGCAATTTAAAAAGAGGTCTTGGAAACAAACCCGAGTATTTCCTGGATAACAGCCTTTTCACCACCCTTCTGATTTTTGATGATCTGAAGTGCACCAGTCATTGGATCAACTGGGTGAGCTGTAGATTTTGCAGAAGTCAGCAAGTGATGATGCTTTGACATTCAAAGGATCACTGATGACCACTGCAGGTGAGGAATCCCTTTATATACTTGACTTAAAAACATATTGGTACTTGGCCTTATGCTGGGCCTGCTGGTGAAAGGTGCAGCTTACCATCAAGAGTTGCAAGGATACCTGTAATCCCCAATTTTTGCACCAAGGTGGGCTTTTGGTGGGGGGGGGGGGGCTTTAAGACTACACCCAAAAAATTAGACAGCAGAGCATCAAAAAGTTTCTCTGAATGAATACTTGAAATAATTTATTTCAGCAGGTAAAATTTGTTTGGGATGTCACTAGGAGAGAAGCCTGCTTATATTTTTCATCAGATAATTCAACTGCCATTGTCTTACAAATTTCACATGAAGATAATAGACTTCCTGATGCCTTTGAGAAATTGATTGTACTGAAGAAAATTCACTGCAGACCTGCAAGAAAAACTCTCTGGAGGCAGCATTACTCCGCAGACCATAGGGTTGCAGACCACTGATCTACAATAAAATTATCTTCACCAAGATTATTTTTTAGTTCCTTGAATTTTGTTGTAGATAGAGTCTACCTGCATGACATTGTGAATCATAAGACTAAGCATGGCACCCTCAAGTAAAACACACACCTTATTCATATTTTCAAATCTTGGAGAAAGGCCATTCCTGCATAAGACGCACACCTTAGTTTTCAGTTACCAAAATCAGGGATGGATTAAGCTGGGTGCTATTGATGCTGCAGCATTAGGCCCACCAGGAAAATAGGCCATTGGAGAATTCCCTAAGCAGGGGAATTTCTGATGAAGAATTCTCCAGCTGGAGAATTCAAACTTTTTGAAGATTACTAAAACCCTGAAATTATTAAAACTGTTCAAAAAATATGAAAGGTTCGGAGCTGAAGAGGTTTGGAGCTGAAGAGGTTTGGAGCTGAAGAGATTTGGAGGTGAAGAGGTTTGGAGCTGAAGAGGTTTGGAGCTGAAGAGATTTGGAGGTGAAGAGGTTTGGAGCTGAAGAGGTTTGGAGCTGAAGAGGTTTGGCGCTGAAGAGGTTTGGAGCTGAAGAGGTTTGGAGCTGAAGAGGTTTGGAGCTGAAGAGGTTTGGAGCTTGTTATCAGCTGAGCAGAATTGCTCTACTTATTCCTTGCCCCTTGCCCCTCTCATTAATGATGGCCGTGCATGCACATGCAACTCTGTTTCTTTCTCTGAAAGCTTGATTAATGATTGCCCTCTGGTGGTCCACCACCATATAATTAACTTTGGTGAAACTCTGTTGCAGAATAGTTTCTGTCCTTTCTTTCTTTCATTTGGCTTGACTTTAAAGTCTGAGCATTGACCTCCCTGGGTCTGGTTTCCCCAAGTTGAAAAAAGCCCATGCTAGACAGTAATTTCCCCAGTGGATGAATCCCTCTGAAAAGGAGCAGAGTCCATTTAGGAGCATTGTTGTATCACACATGTTTGAGTCCCAATAAATACTTGTAAAGAACCATTACTTGTATTTTACTTGCAGTAAAATTACCTAAGTACTTAATGTACTTAGTTTGGGACTCTCAAACTCTCAAATGGAACTCTCAAATGCACTGAGTTTCATATTGAAGCATATACATATAGAGTATAATTTTGGAGTTTTTTTATTATTGGTTTTGTCATATTTCAGACTCAATTTCATTGCAAAAGGGGCCATAGTTTTAGAGTACTGTACATCTGAAACAGCTAAATCAAGACCTGTTACAAATTTTAAGTATTTTGACAAAATGCAGAGAAAAGTTTGGAAATAAATAGTTATTGCATATCATTAAACCTGCCTTTTTACCAGTACAAATTCTTTACTTCATTCTGAGTCAACTTATTTGCTCATACCTGTCTGTTCATTCAAAAAGAGGAACATATCAAAAAGAGGAACAAAATGGCCACAAACATGATGTTGAAAGAATGTCATGTTTGTGGCCATTTTGATACCATTCATGGATCCTATGCCAACCATCATGCACGGGGTAACTAGTACATCCTGGTCAGTAATGTTTAAGCACAAAATCCTAATTTTTCCTTTTTGCACTTTTGATAAACTTTTTGCAATGATTATTTCCCCATTCTGGAAATTATTGATCAAGATGGATCAATCCTCTAAAGCACGCCCTATATCCCTGCTAGGTCTTACCCAGAGAACAGATTGAGAGTTTCCAGGTATCGTACACGTGTTGACTGGGTAAACTCAGAAAGACGCCTTTTGCTGTCCTTTGATTTTATGTACCTTTTTTTGGAGATTAAATCCTTTATCTCTGTCCACAAAGAAAGAGATACAGACTCTGGACATTATCAGACATTTCTTTCCAAAGTTTATTCCAGCATTTTCAGCTTTAAGTACATCATGTCCTAGAATACCGTTGAATGCTTGATCCGCAATCTCTGTTATTAGTAAGGTTGCCTTGGCAAGGAGTAAGTCCTTGAACCACAAGATTGCATCTAGGGATCCCTTGATGGGTATTTTTTGATCTTCTATGGTCAACAGAGTCAGACCAGGGGAATGAGTGAAAGCATCACTAGTTACAAACAAAGGAGAAATTACCGATACCTCAGATCCTGTGTTGATTACAAATTTGATGGAGACTGCAGTGATGGATGTTGACAGCAGAATGACTCAAAGCTTCAGGGATTTAGAAGGTCCGGTCAACAGTTGTTTCCTGAATCATTGCCAGGGAACTCCTCAACCCCTTCTACCAGCAGGCTGTCCAACTGCTCTTTTGAGGTGAAATGGACCCGGATACTTTGATCTGTTCTCACCGAGTGACTGCTGGTGGGTGATTTGGCACTCTTTCATCCCTTGCCTTTCTGTCCCTTGCCCTGGCCCTTGGCCTGACCAGGACTTGACAATTGGGAGTCAGGACTTTTGCTGTGACTTGGGGATCTCCCTTCTTGAGATCCCCTTGTCATGCGCGGAAGCCCATTGTCTGCTGGAAGAGGGAGCATCAGTCTTCTCACTTGCAGGGGAGCCAACTCTCTCTTTTCCCCTTCATAGCCACTCACACTAACTCCTGACCAAATTTCGCCACATACTCTACATTCACTTGCAAAGTGACCCAGGCGTCCACAATTATAACAAGTTTGTACCGTCTGATTAATGCTAGTTGTTACTGCTGAAGCATGGAAAACTCTACGGGACTTGGCCTTCTGTTGGAACTTTCTGAGTCTCTCAACATTCATGGCAGCCTCTACCACCTGATCTATGGTAACTGGGACTACGCTGAATCTCTTTATGAAGTCAGGTTGCAAGCCTGCCATAAAGTGACTCAGCATTATCTTGTCTATCTGAACCACTTGGCATTCATGCCTTAAAGTTTCTTTGGCCAAAATAGGGTTATCTATTATTTTAGGCTCAGAGTTCTTGATGCGTAAAACCGTGATTTTACTAGGGGCTTCCCCTAAAATCTCAATTCCAATTTTCTTGGTACAAACTGAATAATTGAGGATACTCTTGAGATCACCTTGCAATATTTTCTGTAGCTTCAGTATGCCCAAACCCATCAAATCACCACTGTATCCCTTTTTGAGAGCTCTTACTATAATTGGATAAGGTTGGTGTAATAATCCTGGAGTAGAATTATTTAAAAACTCTTTCACTTTTCCTGTGACCCTTTAACAAATTATGGATCTCATATGCGCATCAGTAACTTCACAATTGGCTAGAGCTAGTCAAACTTTGTTCCACCAGTCTACCCTAGTGCCTTCAGCACCAGTGAACATAGGGATATTTGCCAGAATTTTATTGGCTATGTTTTTGTTGCATTTGTAGGCACCAGAATCCTGTGAAGTGTTTCTGTTGAAAAAGACTACCTCATCCTTAGTTGGGGTATCCAACTGACTTAAAGTAAGTTCTCTTGATTGCAATTGATTTTGAATGCCAAATGCCTGTCCAACCTCAGCTTTTCTCCTTTCAGTCTCATCCTTCAAGTGAGAAGCAAATAACAATAACTGAGTCATCTCTATGGCTAGCGTACTCTCATTGAGTGCTGCCAGGTTAGGAGTGAGCTACTCTATTATCAAATTGTAAATTTTAACTGATCAGCTTGGAACTTGATTTCTCTAGTTAGGGCTGCTCTTACTTCAGTTGGTGGTCTAGGGTCTGAATCTCTTTCAGCCGGTACCTTAGCATTTTCTACTTGGAGCAAACCCACCAGTTCTGTCAAGTATCCAACCACAGCTTCTGGTGACTCATTCACTATTCTCACTCAATGGACACAGGGAAGCTTGTCTACTTCAGGTGTTGGCAACAGCATGGTGTTTTTTCAGGGGTTAGTTATCTGAAACACTTGGCTCATGTAGTCACTCTCTACACTCTCACTTTTGCATGGTGGATCCCTTTTTTCAGTGACGCCTAGTATTTTTTGTTAACTTTTCTCTAAACTGGGTAAAATCTTTATTGCACAAGCCTTGTACACAACTTGTGAGTGAGAAATTAATTTCATGATCCGCAATTCACCAATTAAATTTTCTACAAAAGCACTTTTACCTCAGCCTGTCTTTTTCTTGTCTAACTTTTTCAATAGCGTTTGCGTCACCTGTAAGAATTACTACACTTAGTGCACCTTTTGTGCAGCAACTCTAAGGATCCACCCTCCAAAAAAGAAAACTACGGCTGTGCCAAATTTGTTGTCCAAAAACTATAATTACCAAAGAGTGCGTTCAACGATGATCAGTCATTGGCGGATGCTTCTTACAGTTATAGAATTGAATTGGAGATTTAAATTGTTTTCCGCAACTTCTGAAGAAAACACAAAAGTTACTCCGTGAGAGTATATCAGGCAAAGTTTTATGATATATTTTCACACAGACAATACAATACAATGCTACAGAGCAAATCAGCATAGATTTGGCATTTGGACAGAGTCTGGTGCAGTAAACTTAATGCAACATAAAATGCACCTGTATATATAGCTTCAGCAGGCTGAGGTTGAAGAAGGCGCAAGAAACCAATTTGGATTGGGGATGTCACACTTCATTTATTTAAAAGGAAGGAAGCGTGAGCGTGGTTGGGAAAGTATTCCGTCAACAACAGAATTGTGAAATATAATTGCTAGCGCCCCAGGCTCAGCCAAGCGTAGCGGAAATACATTAGCTTAAAAGGGTCATGCGGAAAGTGAGGGGTGTTGTGGTTGTTATCATGACTACAAATTGTATACTGTTTACTTGAAAGAAAGGCATACAATTTAAAATGTAGTCAAAGAATTTCCAAGATGTATGTCATGTTGTGCATTTTTTGAACACCTAGCCTTCTCAACAAAAATCTTTAGTCCCTCAAGAAATTAGACTTTTCAATATTTTTTTCATTCCTTTCATCATATATGAAATAATTGCTATATAAGCTATGTAAAAAATCAGGCCCAGAGTTTTATCATAATGAGATGACAGTCTAAAATGAGGTAATAACAATGAGATTTCTATAACATGGTGTCTATGGAGAAACTGCCAGGACCATGAAAAATTGATAAGAAAAATGTATTGTTATGAGATTCATTGTGATGGAATTTGACCTTATCCATGTTTGGTTGAATTCTAGCCTCAGATATCCTTTGTTCTCAACAAATTATATTTATTAATTTTGTGATGAAAAATTCACATTTCCTTTTTAAAATGAAATATTAGGCCCACTTTTTGCCCAGCATCAGGCCAGAATGTGGTTTAATCCAACCCTGACCAAAATCCATTTTCAACATTACATGGGGTAAAAATCTAAATTCAAGCATATTATAAGTAGATGTTAAGTTCAATTTTGATGCCTCTAGATGTGCAACTTATAATTTTTTCAAGTCGAGTACTTCAATAAATGTTGCATTTGGGAAATTTGTCAAAATATCCACTCAAAAAATTGTACCAGGCAATGACCTACATTCCCTTTTTTTTTATCCCACTTTATTGAAAAAAGGATGCCAGTGGTACATGGGTAAAGAATTTAAATCAGTGGGCTTCAACGTCGGGTCTGCAGACCAGAGCCAATCCACAGAAGTTTTTCCATACATTTCCAAGTTAGTAGACGCGGGAATTTGTCTAATAACTTGGAAATTTATGGAGGGCAATAAAAAGTCTCAACAAGATTTGTAACCTTGGAGAGAGAGAGGATCTAAGAAATCATTTCTATCGATAGGCTTCTCATTGATTCTCATCTTAAATCTTCCACATTTAAATTTCTGCATTCGAAACATCATGTGTGCTGAAAACCAATAATACAATTTCACGCAACAATGGTGAAGATAGGGAGCAGTAAGTACAGTACAGTTCGACTGTTTCACTCAAACCTCCCTAACACAAATGTGTTTATATTCCCAGCTATCCAAAGTCCCTTCAAGATTTCTGAAATAGGAAAAAGGCCAATTTCATTTATTTCAGCAATGAGAAGTACAGTACAGTACTGTAGTTGAAATTTACAAAAATTCCAAGACACCTTTTGTTTGTGTGTCTTGGGAAAAATATTCAGACAGGTTTGTTTAAAAAATATTTTTGAAGGATTGTGGCAGGTATTCAAAAATTTTGGTTGGTCCACAAAAATGTCATAGATAATCACTGCTGTTCAGCAAAAAATTCTTTAAAAATTTTGCATGCTGCACCCTCTACAGCTTAGTCTTTCATCTAGCTTTAACATATATTTCCTCCAAATCCCAGAGTTTGTCTTGTGGAGACCTTGATGCGCATTACAGACATGTTCAAGGTCATCTTTCTGTTTGCTGAGATATTTTTTTTTGCATGCCTGGAAGGTTACTATAGTTCCTGTGCCAGTGTGACAAGGATTTAAAAGCCAAGATTTTCCCATCTAGGGTCTGCTGTGATCAACCTCTGGGTGTTGTAACCTGCTTGATGGTACTCTGTGGCTTGAGCATGTTGGCTTGAGAGGCTTATGCAATGGTTCTAACAAAAGTTCTCAGAATGGAAACTAAAATGGCGCATAATCAAGCTGAAAAAAATTATTCTTTAGTGAAAACATATTCTTTGGCACACAAAAAATCAGCCCTCTATTAAAATTTTTTTTAATGTTTTGCAAAATTTACCCTGGCAGAGTTTTGCTCTCCATTCAAAAGATATGCATATTCCTGCACATTTTTTTTAGCCCAGCATTCTCCTCAGAATTCTTGAATCAATGTGGCATTCTGTCTAATGGTTGCCTCCTGATCTTCCAAGGCAATTCCGCCATTTTCATCAACAGCTGCCTTCACAGCTACCAAGGTGGTGGCCAATGTGGTGGCTGAGAAGGCGGCTGTTGATGAAAATGGCAGAATTGCCTTGGAAGATCTGGAGGCAACCCTTGGAATTAATGCCACATTGATTTCATGAATTCTGAAGGGGAAAGCTGGGCTAAAAAAAAATGCAGGAATATGCATATCTTTTGAGTGGAGAGCAAAACTCTGCCAGGGTAAATTTTGCAAAACATTCAAAAAAATTGTCAAACAGGGCTGATTTTTTGGTGCCAAAGAATATGTTTTCCCTATAGAATAATTTTTTTCAGCTTGATTATGCACCATTTTAGCTTCCATCTTCTGTTAGAACCCTTGTATATGATTGCTTCAAGGGACTGGTTCTCATGGTTGGCAGCAGAGTGAGCCACCGGGGTTTGCACAACCGGCAGCTGACCCAGGGAATCAATGAGCTTGAGCCGTGGGACCATGAGCTTTATCTGTTTTTCCTGTGGTATTTGAAGCCAATAGTTCCGCGGTAACTGAAAAGTTCCGCTATCTCTGATGGCGCTCACTTCTGCATGAAAGGCCGCTTTGATTCAAGTCTCAAGGGCATTGATAACCTTACAACGAATTAGATTTGGATGTCAGAAGACTATAGTCTACTGGATTCCAGGTGCTTATTCCATTCAATACCTTTGTCTTGTGTCGTTTTTCGAACGCCTCGTCCCATTTGCGCGAGGAAAGAGGAAACTGGCTTGCGACAAACTATGCAGCAGTTGTGAGTCCAATACCTGTGCACAATTTCAAAAAGCTTTGCATTTACAATTTTGTGGTTTTAGCTCGAATATTTTCAATAATTCAGAATATAAACGACCTTCCTTCTGGATCCTGATCAAAATCAGACAGACCGTGAATTGAAAATCTAGACACATTTTTTCACGAAATTGTATATTATGCCTGCATTATGAGAAAAATTATTTCCATCAATGCACATGTGCTGTCATGCCTAAGATGTATTAGGCAGTTATTATTGCACTTCGGGCCGCACAGCATATATTTCCACGACCAGCACTGATGAGTCTTTGAAGTGCAGCATAGAGATTTTTGCATTTGCACAAATAGTTTACTCACTGTGCTTTATTATCCCAAACGTGTACCAGTTGAGTGCATATACAGTCAAATCCGCATTACAACAAACTCATGGAGATTTCAGAACAAGTTTCTTGTGACAAATAATTTGTTATAGCAAGATTTTCCCAATTTTCAAGTGATTGGAAGATTTTAAAAAGCTAAACCTGCATTTATTCAACATTTTCCTTTTGATGCCTTTTCAGATTTTTTCAGTGTTTAAAAGCTGCAATATTTTAAGATAGATTTAAATGCTAATGGACATTTACTCTGAATAACAGGTAAATACCGGCAATTTTTTTTTTACTAAGCTTTTCTAAGCAATCCCTGCACAAATTAGTAAGGGTTGATGTTCAAAAAAAGTAATTTTTTTTATAGCAACAGTAGGGTTTCTCAAGCCTACAAACCCCTTCTAAGATGACTTTCCCTGGGTTTATTTTTTCATCTTACACTTCTCCCTGCCATCTTTCCTAGCCCAGGAAAAGTTTTTTAAAAGAGAGGATGTTTAGGTGAATTTTGAGGAAATTTTTTCCTTGATTCCACACTATGTCCAAAGCACCATGCAGTCACAGCCACATTTTGACTGGGACATTTGAGGATGTGCTTGCCTTCATTCATTGAGGATTTTGCCTTGAGAAATCATAACATGTTCCTTAAAAAAATTATTATACTGGAATTGGGAAGTTTTTTTGTAATGAGATTTGTATAACAAGTATCCAATATGATTTCTGCCAGGACTTGGAAAAAAGTTTTTCCAACTGAAAAATTTGTCATAACATTGTTTTTTATTACAAGATTTTACTGTACTCATGCAAAAATCAGATAAATCCCATAGGCATAGAGTGTTGCATACAGTGTCTCCCAGTTGTGCACCAAGTGGAACTTATTGAACAAAATATACAGCATGTGTGACCCTTTGTTGTATCTGCCATGAGTTTTGCTGCTGTGCACTTGCTGTTGCTGTATTTTCCAGATCATCACAATTTGGATACATTTGATTTTGGCCAATCATAGTCACCAGCCCCCCCTTCCTGAATATGGTAAGAACTTGTTGAGCACTTCTACTTAGATGCACCATGTCTGTGATAGCTCCTTATTTAACATTAATAGCTGCTTTTGGTACAGGAATTAAGATGCTTGCTGCACTAGGGCTGCACACCTAGAATTGCAACGGTCCTAGCTGAGCCAGCAGATACAATGTGATACTTGTTTGCTTAGGATAGGATTCTGTATGCACCAGATGACATAGACAGCTTAATATGAAGTATTCTTCTAATGGAAATACTGTATTTGAGAGATGATGACTCATCAGGAGGTGAGTGAGCAACTTTCTGGTGCTGCTCCACTGCTGCGGCACTTATTTTGATCCCAATGCACAACTTGTGCTGGTGGGTTATGGAATTGAGTCCAATCCCGAATTGGCCCTTGCTACAGTATTAAATCTTGAAGGGGGCAAGCAATTTTGTCCGATCCCCCATCAAGCTTGAGAAGCAGTCAAAGTGTACAGGGTGAAAAGCCATGGTATGCTGTATAATTTTATATCTGCACAGGGAATTCTTAATTCAAACAAAAAATGTTGATATTAACTTGAATCTTGCACACCTAACCTAACGATCTATAGATAGAAATAAAAATCCATGGCTGGTGAGAAAGGAAGATGATTTGGCAGGGAGCGACACCTAAATGGCATATTGTGATATGAGCGGTTCAGTATGCGGTCATCTGCCACTATCGGCTGTGCGCTACACGTGCAATCTGTGGCAAGTGGGGAAGTGTGTTCACGTCGGTACTCGTGATGTTTGTGTCACTTCAAGTAGTTATTCACGTTGAAGTACAGTATGTGGTTTCATTGTCTCTTTCGATCGTAATCAGTAGACCCGATTCTCTCGCTAGAATGCGAAACGAGTCAGTGCAGTTGGGAGAAATTCTTGTTCAGCAGTGCAGTGGGGAGAAATCCTTGTTGATCAGTGCAGTGGGGAGAAATCCTTGTTGAGCTTTCCGGTTGCGTTCAAATGGCCTGTTATGATGGAGGTGTCTAGTTTGTGTAACAAGCTTTCGAATTTGTATCTTACTGAATTTATGTTGGGAAGCA
>CAJPEX010007180.1:0-10532 GCA_905338405.1 Notodromas monacha | reverse complement strand
CTTGTACAAAAACCAGTGTATGATAATAAAGTCTTATTGTGAATAATCATACACTTGACTCACCATCCTTTCCAAGTTCCATTGATCAGGGAGCTAGGGGGGGATAACACATGAAAAATAGCCATTTTAATTTCATGCTTTTGGTCTTTCTGGAGATGACTTCATTATAAGGAATACAACCTAGCTCATTTTTTGGGAACAGTGAATATTTAGAGAAATTTGTCTTCTTATCGCAATTCAGGAAAGCCAAGAAATCCCCACTAAATAATGCTTCGCAAGAGCATACATTTTTAAAAGAATCATCGCAGTCATCTCGCATGAGTATCGTCATCTGATCTCGCTGCTGATGAGTTGAGTTCTACAAGTGACATTCCAGAACAAAAGCAAAGAATTCATTCAGATTTCATGAGCAATGTTCTTTTAATTATCGCTGGGAAGAACGTGGTCATCATTATGGAAATAGAGTACGATCGTTCTCTGATGCAATGACTTGAGCAACGTTAATCACATTGGATACCGGTACTACTATAGAAACCATCATTTCCAACAGAGAAAAAATATTCATTTGAAAGACAGGCTCTCCTGCTACTCAACTAATGTACATTTGTGTCTATATGCTGTGAAATTTTCATACAGCCAATTTTACAAAGAAAAACTGAAATCCGGACGGAAACGATTCTTGATCATCGACGGGCAAGGCTAATTTTAATTTTTTTAAACCAATCTTGGTGAACTCATTTTCGGAAGGAGTTATGATAGATGCGAACTGTGAATTTTTTTGCCTAGTGTATATCAACAGCATTTCAATAATTAAAACACGCCCTTTTCCGCTCAAAAATAAGAAAAAGCTAACATATTTTCTGGCATATTCTTAATGATTTGAAAAAAAGTACTGAACATTGCATCTAATCTTTGCGTTCATATGAATATAGTCACATCCATCTTCCTCTTCCTTCACTGAAACTGTGCATCAAACGAGGCAAATTTTCCTCCAAAAATTTGAGCTTTGGTCTTCGGCAGCAGGGATCCATTTTTATCCAAAAAGTTCATCACACCAATTTGTGCTCGTTGTCAACACGGGCTGCTCGTAATTAGGCGCATGCAGTCGGAAAGTTGTCTTTTCCAAAATAAATGTAAGACTAATATCAAATATTTTAAAAGAACAGTGGAAATATGTCCGGAAAGGTTTGCTGGCCTTCTATATATTATGGTCTATTGCATTCGGAATGCCTGCATACAATTATTGATCCGCAGCACACGAAATGGGAAGAGGATAATTCCTCTTTCCATAAATAAAAAATCAGCGATATTCGCAGGAACCGGAGACATTAGGGAAGATATTAAACCGCCTAAACGTCTGCGGCAAGTCTCTGGGCGCCGTGCCCNAAAAAATCAGCGATATTCGCAGGAACCGGAGACATTAGGGAAGATATTAAACCGCCTAAACGTCTGCGGCAAGTCTCTGGGCGCCGTGCCCAACAAACTATTGATTCATGCATCATTCTGCGAGGCTGGACTTCGAGGGGGAAACTGGGCACTGTCTGTGCAAAGAAGAAGAAGAAGAAAAAGAAGAAGGAATGAAAAGAAGACCAGAACAGAACGATTGGAAGAATGCCAGCTCGTTGCAGGAAAATACCACTGCTGGTGGGTGGCAGCTGCTCAACGCTTTGCCCAGAGAACAACACCAAAACCACCTCAGGTTCTTATTGCGAAGGGCATACAAAGCTCCTCTAATCTGAGGGAATCTCAAAAAGATTACAAACATATCATTCCTGTATCATACAAGGGCTGGTTCATGAATTTTGCAACATTTTCAAACACAGTGCTGTACAGTACTTTAGATCCAACATAGTTTCAAACATCCATTTTTTTGTTTCACTTTCACAGCCCCATGATTTGGCAAACTTTCAGTGATATTCATACTCTCCACCAATTTAAAATCAATTTTTCATGCCATAACTCCAATGATCAAAACAGTGCCAATAATGGAGCTCAGTTGATTAAGCTGCTCTTTGATGGCAGGAATGACATTCTTGCTGTCCTGAAAATCAGTTCATTTTGGTTCATTCTTTTCCAATGGGAACATCCAGAAGTCATATGGTGGAATGCATTTTCAAATGATTTTCAAGAATAAGAATTCCTTTCAAAATTCATTGCACACTGAAACACCTGGGTGTTTCCAATGGTAAAGCATGATATCGAATGAATGGATTTTGAGGACAGCAACAACCTCCCTTCAGGCTTTGAGGAGCAGCTTAATCAACTGAACTTCATTTTTGGCACTGTTTTTATCATTGGATTCATGGCATATAAAATTGCATTGAAAACGGTGGGGGGGGGGGGGTGCATGTTGAACTGCACTGAAATGTTGCCAAATGATGGGACTACGCAAGAACAAACAAAATGTTGGAATTGCGAGACTGTGATGGATCAACAGTTTTTCAAAAAGATGCAGTTAAGGGTATTTTTTCTAGAAGGAAACATGTTGTCTGTTTATTAGGTTGGTTAAATGGATTTTGACTGTAGATGGAGGATTTCAGCATCCACAAGGTTCAAATAATTTTTCCCACATCCCATGATCCAAACCGCATCCCTGCTTCACCCACTATTGGTGACTGTGGCGGTAGATAAATATAATAATCTGCAATGCATCCCTAAAACTGGTGCTGGGGCTTGTAAAGAGCCCAGCACCGAAGAACTTGCTAACAAGAACCTTCAAAACTTGTACCAGAATGCTGAACATCATTTTTTATTTCGATGTCGAGGTCAATCAGAAAGCAGCAAAGAATCCCAACCTTCACCAAGAGCAAGTTCAACAGAACCCTTCCTCAATAATACAAAAAAGTCTCAAAAACTTGAAATCAACAGCACATTCTCATTCAGAATCCCATTTTGATTTTTAGCTTCATCCACTGGTTGAACCAATTCTCTGAGAAGTAGTGCAAATTATTGTGTGTGTGTATTTTTCTTGAAGAAGATGCTGAATTGTTCACTCTTTTGGCATTTACTGTATATGAATATACATATATTTTAGCCTTGTTCTACAAAGAGGCTCCTAGCCATTCTCAGTCTGATTGTGGTGTTTTACTCATAAATTCTGTTTATTTTAGGAAATCCTCAACACCCACACCCCTTAAAATGCAGTACATTCCATCATGTCAGGATGTAAATAGGAAAAATAAGATATATATGGGCATTGCAAAAAAAACATCCCAGAACACATTGTTGCGCAAATGATATGATTGCATGCACACTCCCCCCCCCCCCTCATCACCAGATAGCACAAAGAAAATACCAGTAATATTAACAGCACAGGGAACTTATTGAGCACAAATTCGGGCACAATGTGTTCAGCCCACTCAAAGTTACATTTTACCTGATTTACAGAATTGTAGAGAATCTTTGTAGAGAAATTACATGAGGCTAATAGTTTATCTTGGTCCTCTACAATTTGGCAAGGAACCTTTTTCATCAAATTTTAAGAATCCCAAGACTTTTTCAAGCTCACTTCTGTAGCTGTGGAATGGATAGAGGTTTTATTCTGAAAAGTCCTTGCAACTGTATTTTTTGTGACGTGATTTTATTGCGTTTGTCTTTTAAGGTAAAACTCCAAATTATTAAATCCATTGAACCTGATCAATAATGTGTGAAGATCCTTCAGTTTAATGCATAAAAATTGTCTTTCCACAGCAAATTCAATAACAAATAATGTCATTAGTGTCCCAACCAACAGGAATTCATCTCTGTCATCTGTCGTTTCCTTTTCATCGCAAGTTACCAAATAAAGTTGAAATGCAAATCATGAGTCTTAAAAATGTATGCACCTCAGATGGTAAGAGCAATCATAATACAAGTGCATTGTGTAAAAAATCATTCTTAAGCAACTTACGTTTTTTTCTTTTTTTGAGAAGTACATGAGAACATTTTGAATACGTCTGTGATGGGTATACTATACTTCACAGAAAATCGAGAGCACTGGGCATTTCAGAATAGGTTTCCAGTGCAGAACACTTGGAGGGTCAGCAGCACGCGTGACGTTGACGCATTATACTGAACTTCTCTCAGAAAAACACCCAGAGTCTCAGTTATTTCTCGTAAAAGCATTCTTTTGTTCTCAAGGGCGTGTACTTTTAATCGGGATGCAACGAGCCTATATATAGAATTGCTTTCTCCAAAAGCAAGCCCAGTTTCGAGTGTTTCGTCTTCTGAGCAAAGATCTGCAGCAGACGTAAGGGCAACTGAGCAGGATTTCTGAATTTCACGGCTTTTGGCAGAAATTTTACCCAAGCAGCAGTGAGCTTATGCTGCGGATGAGGTGGCAAAATGGATGGGTGTCTTATTGTGGTATATTCTATCGAACACACCAACACCGACTTATTCCACCGCTTCTGCTGAATGAAATATGATTTCAATGATTCAGTTCGCATGGATTCCGAATGGTTTGCTTAAATGGTCTGAATACCAGGGATTTTTTAGAACCCTTTTCTCATGTTCTCTAATTTCAAGAGGCTAGACAGACTCCCTTTCAATGTAATCACCACCAGTTTGTACACAATTCTCAATCCTTCTGATCCATGTGTTGAAACAGGCCTTGAAATGTTGATTTGTTGGATAATTAGATTTTTAAGCTCCTCCAGAACATCAGCAACAAGCTGATCCGGGCGGAACCGTGTAACCCCTCATATACAAATAGGAATTAGAATATGCACACATTTCAATTTTTGCTTCAGATACACATTTTAATCGCTATCAGATATGGTAAAATATCATTAAAACCAACTTTTGGCTTCAAAAAAGTGTATTATACTCGATAGTTTTTTATGCTGAGATATTTAAAATTAATGACTGGAAAAGCTATTTTTCATCACATCTATTTAAAACGGATTATATAGATCTTGCTTTTCAGTCATTTTCAAATTTTTCAATCTTTATTGATAAACTGAGTGATCTTGAGTGAAAAAATTACCTCCAATCCTGCATCCCAACAGTTGCACCAATCCCTTCACCCTTTTTTACTCCGGGAGCATGGTGTGAATTTCATTTTTTTTGCAGGACAGTATGTGAAATCACTAGGAAGCATGTTTGTCATTGACTACAGCTTCCATCCATGCTACAAGAACCAGTCAGTAACTCTTGGGATTATGAATTTCAGACTGTGCCTGCCTCAGTTGTAAAATTTCTACCCAGAGAATCTATTGAGCATTCCTCAGAAAATTCTGTCATACTAGACTTGGGAAAATCGTCATTGCAAAATTGTTTTTACCATGAATACACGGATTTATATCAGGAGAGTACAGAGAGAGAGAGAGAAGAAAAAGTTTGTGATATCGAAAATTTTGTTCCAATTTATACTTTCTAATGAGCCACAACACTTGGATTTCTCAACTCAATCTAGCCTTGCATGTAAGTCTCAATCTTCCATTTTTTTCCCGGAAAGAAGAATTGGAGACTGTATTCATTATGAAAAGGAAAACGACTATATAGGAGGCATGACTTTTTTTTTTGTAGTTTTGAAGAAGATATGCATATTTAATGCTGACTTGAATGAAAGAGGTTGAATGTCCCTCGTGGAGAGTTTCATGGATGGCTAAAGTCTGTCTAACAATACAAATCTGCAAGTAGACATATGGCTCAAGGCTCAGGAACTGATACAGTAGTTGCATTAAATCAACAAATGTTATGCTTCGAATACAACTTGAGGGAATGTGTTTCTTATGAATTATCGCACAAGCTAAGGATTTAAGGTAACACACTATACTACAGTAAATCCTGCTACAATGAATCTGACTTTAACAAATGATTGATTGATTACAACAATTCTGGTTTTTAGGCCCCTGCTGAATAGCCGAAATGTTAAATGAGTTACTTTATAATGTGTTTCATTTTCATGAAGCTAGAGTATTTTACTGGTCCCAATGGATTTGCTGCAATGAGATTTTTCACTGTAGTGTGTATTGTATTCAGGCAAGCACCATGTATGCCTTTTTTAAGACATCAATGGAGAAGCTGAGTTGAGCATCATAGTTTGTGAACAGTTTGGAACAGAGTTTTTCAGAATTGTAAACTTTTCTCAAAATTTTCCCCACCAAATTTTTAAAAATATGAGTTTTTGTAAAAAAAATTTGATTTTCATTTCATATTGAAATAATAATTTTTCTAAAATTTGAGGTACAAATTGAAACTTTCTGACTTGAGGGCACCTGGTACTCAAGTAAAACACAGTTTCCCCTGCTTACAAGAGCATTTCTCAACACGGTCAGAGGTCTCTGAACAGACAGAAGAAACATTCCCTGCATCTGCAGACACTAGGACACTGAAATGGTGGGAGAAATTTTATGTGGATTAGAAATAGAAGCCATTCCTTTTTCTTTTCGTTCTCAGCAGCAGTGCAACCTTGTGGACTCAGTGGATCCCGTGAAGGGCACGGGGGTTTTACGGCCCCTGGGGCTCGATTCATTTCATTTTCAACTCCTCTGACCGCAATCTCCTGAAAGACTGTACTGAATTTGGTTTTCATATCATTCCAAGATAAAATACCTACATAGAAAATGCGGTAAAATGCGCCTGTGACACATGGTAACTAAAAGAAGTGCATCAGACTCAGGATGCATCAGCAGTTGAGTTGAACAGCAGGTACATTTCAAAGTCATCTTGAAAAAAAAAAAGTTGACGACGAATCTTCCCCAGGCAGAGGCGGGAAATGCATTTCCGAGTGGCCATTAGCAATCATGCATTATACACGATCTCAATTTCTATAATTCAACCGTAGGTTCTCGTAATGAATTTGATTTCGAACATATTAAGTTCTGATTGAGAAAAAAAAGATACATCCGGAGTAATTCTCGAACCACTCTCGGGATTATGCAAGGTTAAAAACGTTAATAACCTAGTGCAAAAGTAGCTTCAAATGTCTTTTTCTTCGCGAAATTTCAGAGACCTTTTTCGTGACGTCTGACTATAGAGGTAACGTTTTATAGTGGGACTTCCTAATACGTTAATTCTTGAACTCTGAGACTGTGCAGAACTAAGGTTTGACGTGGGAAAACAGAAATCATCAGCTTAGGGATTTTCCCGCTAATGCAAAAATTCACATCCATGTACAATACTGTATATGCACAAATCGTGTAACGAATGCTATTTGATTGTGCCTTGCTTTCACTTGAATACAGTGGCATAAAAAAAGTGCTGAAAGCATTCGATACAATCGCGTAACATGTGAACATTCAATTATAATATGCATCATGTTTTTATCGGATACGGAAAATTCCCAAAAAGTGTTTTACGGAATACAATTGCCAAGAAATCCTTTTGGAAAAAGCTTTTTGCGTGATCGACTTTCGACCCATGAAGAAGCAGCGCAGATTTTCGAGATGTGTTAGAAATTGAAAGTGAGAAGTGGAAACGGCGAGCTTCGAGATAAAACTGAAAATAATTCGAACTTTATGCACGGTATTATTTAATATAGTAATGGCACTCGATTCCGCAAAACCGTCGTACTGTATATTCAGTATTTCATTAAATATAGAAGCGATCAATTAAATTTTCAATAAAAAAACGGACGACATGTGAAGGATTGTGCATTGTAATTGTACATCGATATTATTGCCGGATATTTAAAAAAAAATCCTTTTGAAAATGATCGACTCTCTGTGCGAAATGAGCCATTTTCTTTTTCTTATAGTCATATTCAATTTGAAAATGACGCGTGCCTTCTTCGTGGCAAGAATTCATAGCTTCGCAAATCCTGTCAGGCTAAAAAAATGTTTCATTCCTGATATTCTCGCAGTTTCATTTGCCTGATCAAGTGTTGTGTTTCTCACCTGTTTTTTCGCCACTCATCATAGAAATGATGCATGAGATAAATACACAACATCCTTCTCACAGTAAGAATCCAATGACATGGAAATGGATTTTATTGTATTTAATCACATATTTCTGCGTAAGTTTCCTACTGTTCTCAACAACTCATAATTTGAATAAGCTTGAAGACTGCTTACAACTGCGTTGTCACTCATTAATTTTGCAGTTCTGAGCATGTGAATCAACTCAATTAAATTTCCAACAGTTGAGGCTGCAAATTTCTCATCATATTCATCTCCTTCACCAAGTGAAACGAGTATAACCTCCGAACCTTGAGCAATTAAAAACACGTTTAATACTTTATAAACGCAGCAGAAGCAGCTAAAAGCAAAATCCTCGTTCAAACATTGATTCGTCATCCTTTACTATGCAAGTACATGACGAGGGTAAGTGGAAATGGGCCTGGACTTGACGGGATTTGTGGTGGATGCCAGCGATTAATGACGGCGGCTCTGATGAGAGTTTCAGGTCTCACTGCTGGAATTCATACCAGCAGGGGTCTAACACGAGTTTTCGAAATTAAAACTGAAACGCCAAATATGATTGAAATCAAATACAATCATTATTGTTCAGAAAGAAAAGACATTCTTTGACACAAGAAAAACAAAATCAGCCATGTTTCACATGTTTTTGGGATTTAAAAGAAGTTACCCTATAGCAGCTTTTTGCTCCTTGCTCAAAAAGTGTTGCTTTCCATATCTTGCTGATTTTTTTTTGTGTGTAGCTTAGCTTCTGAGTCAGAATCCTTTGAATTGACACATCACGAATTCCGAGAGCTGCTTCAAGGTCTTCCAAGGTGATTTCGCCATTTTCTTTGATAGCTGCCACATTCTCATTCTAAGAAAAGGATGAACTACCTTTACCGTCTTCCGTAGTAGGTGACTAACGCCTTTTGAGACAGTATAGTTAACAACCCCTGTAGTTAGTGGTTTTAATCGTAAGCCTACTTTTATTACCGACGACACCTAGTTTACAAAGTGGAAGCAAAATGCAGATTCAGCCCAAAACAAGGACCAAGAATTCTTGGCAGATTCCCTATTTAATATTCAAAGTAAATTTTGATTTGTCCAAAGTGAAGTTAATGGCTGCTGTGGATCAAATGTTTCTGGAAGCAAAATGCAGATTCAGCCCAAAACAAGGACCAAGAATTCTTGGCAGATTCCCTATTTAATATTCAAAGTAAATTTTGATTTGTCCAAAGTGAAGTGTCCAAAGTAATATGGAAGACAGTTTTCAGACATAACCAAAAATTAGTTCAAAAACAAGACAAAAAAATGACAATGACAAAACCTTTTTGCGTGATGCATGAGCATGAGTGTTAATATCCCAATTTTTAGGACACACAAATGCTCTCATGAACAGCTAGGCTCAGACCAACAAATATTGGGAATTGAAAGGGGCTTTTAATAGTTTACTGCAGTGATCTTTGATACCAGTACTCTGGCTGGACATCAGGCAATTCTTAGAGGTCTGGGATTGGCAAAAGAATCAAAGATGACATTGGGGAAGAAACCTTGGAGAAGAAAGTTTTGTTAGTTTTCTGGTGTTCTCTGAGTTTCTTGTTGGGCAGTTTATCCACACAATTTATTTTTTGCCTCAACTAATGAGGCACGCATCACACTAGTGTGGCAATAGGTCCCAAACATCAATCATCCATATTCAAATTGTTATTTCCCCATGAATTGCCAGAATTCTCAAACGGAAGCTGGAGCAACCAGAAAATCTGCAAGATTGGCGCCTCATGTTTTGAGTGAAAATGAAAAATGTTGCCATCAGAGTGACTTTTGCAACATTTTCTGAAATATATGTCAAGCAGCAGGGCTACATTTTCTCTTCTTTTCCAGAGAATTTCCTTTCTGAACATGAATTGTTTCTTCAGCTCAATGGTATTATGCGGCTTTAATTTCAATTCCAAAAAAGTTTTGGTTAAACCCCTGGTGTATGCCCACGCTGATGAGGCTTTCCTGGTCACAGGCTCCTCTGCAAAAGGGACTAATTACGACACTGCGAAGCTCCTTAAGCAAGATTACAACCAAAACAACTGAAAACACTACACAGCACACACATTCATGGCAAAACAGGTAGGACCTTGCAATTTGACCTCTTGCTCCACAATCTGACCTGCTTTGGGCATTTTGAGCTTATATTTTTTAATTTCATGGAGTGTCTTGCAATTTGACCAATTTGCAATTCAATCCTAGTCTGGCAAGTGATTAGAGTCAAATTGCGAGGTAGCACCAGTAATCATGATATTTTATATTTAAATTGAGTTGGGAAGCAAAAGGGAGACCTAAAGGACTCATGTCCACTGGTGGTGCACACTTCTACAAACTGAAGTCTGTTATGCAGATTTGTCCATTATGCAAGAAAAAACTGCCTTCAGAGGTGGTCTGTCCTGCAAAAATCTGTTTTGTGGGATATCTGTTGTGCAGGGGTTGACTTCACGCAGCCATATTTTGAAGATGATTGCATTTCTCAGAAACATGCCTTCAAAGTCTCCATCATTTTTCAAATGAGCTGTCTGATATTGGGGAATACAATTTCAGCACCAAAAAGATGAAGAATGTTGATGAAATATTTTAATTACTGTCATTATGAATAAAAAATGTGAAACACAGCAATAAGCCCAAAATGAGGCAAGAAATCCCTTTGTGGCTGGCTTATAGTCAAAA
>CAJPEX010007179.1:0-10532 GCA_905338405.1 Notodromas monacha | reverse complement strand
TCCAATTATGGAAGAATCATTAGAATTAGTATCTTCCTCAGAAAGAGGAGTTGGAGGCCTCCTTGGAGTGTTAGGGGGTCTTCCAGGTTTTCTTTTAGTTTTAGTTGGTAAAATTAAAGCAGGAGAACCAGCAGTCAACCTCAGTTCTTGAGACTCTTGGTTTCCCAGAGGCTCAGAGGAAACCAAATTTGGTTCATTTTCGAGATTAGGCCCCCCAGGGTTTTGGGCAGTGGGCTGCCTAGTTACAGGCCTTTCTGTCCTCATTTCTGAAAGTGGAAAAGGTCAGAGAAGATTTTTTTTTTATTTTCTTGAAGGGTTTCAAAGAGTATTTTCAGTTATTAGTAAGTATTTCTTACCCAAAGATTTCAATGATTCACAGGAATCTTTCAAAGAATAATTTTCAGATAAAATAAGACTGAAATTATTTCACAAAAAGGGAAAAGAAAAGAGAGATCAAGGTTTTTTGAATACTTACAAGAAAAAATAGGTTCAGCTAAGTTTTGGTATCACTGAGACAAAGAAAATACACAGGAAAAGTTTTGACACAGAAAAGGCTTTCTGAGTGCTCAGATAAGTTTATTCACAGAGAATTGGAAAGAATTTTTTTTTTTTTTTTTAGATATACTCACAGGGTTTAGAAAATCCTTTCTTCAAGTTTTTACAGGGATTCAGAAAGGACACTCAATCGATTTTTAGCACAGAAAATTTTCTTATGTGCACAGATATTTTATTCACAGGCTTAGGTAAAGTTTTTAGCAGTGGAAGTCTTTCAAGGATTTTTTTTTTGAATTCAAATTCAGTAAGTTTTCTCAAGAAAAATTTTTAGAAGTTCCGTAGATCGAACCACGCTCTGCTACCAATTTTTTGTAAGGTTTTACAACGTGAAAATGGATTTATCAAGCCTTACACCTTGATTGTGATTTTTGCTGAGTTCCAAAAGGGTCAAGAATTTCAAATAACAGCAATTAGAGTTGAATAAAACAAACACAACAATTGACCGGGCGCGAACCGACCGGGATTTCTCCCACTAGCACAGACCTTTTTTTCAAACAAGAACAAATGCAATCAATTCACACAAAGCTCCAAATATACACACACACACTCACACAGGAGGAGTTTTCCAAAAAGTTCGACAAAGGAGGATTTGAAATATTGAGTCAGGATCTCAAATGAAATTTCTTTGGTTTTATAAGACTCAAGAGAGTACAAAAAGAGTTCAAATTGGAGAAGAATCCAAGTTTACAAGTTCTTTCGAACTGAGAAGTCTTTTTGTTGGGTTCAAAAAGAATCTCAATGGATAGAAAAATATTTCGAATATTACAAGGTTCCTTTTCACACAACACTTGACAAAAGAAAGTTCCCAAATTTCCCTAAGTTCACTGAACTGAGAAGTCTTTTTGTTGGGTTTAAAAAGAATCTCAATGGATAGAAAAATATTTCGAATATTACAAGGTTCCTTTTCACACAACACTTGACAAAAGAAAGTTCCCAAATTTCCCTAAGTCCACAGGGTTTTGAATTTCAAACAAGTCCGAAAATTTTGTACGCGAAAATTGCCTGGTGGCTCTCTGGATTCAAACTGTGTGTGTTGCGTAAAAATTTGGGGGTTATATACAATTTTCTTGCCCGTTTTGGCGGGATTTCTTAACAGAGATGTCCAGGTGGCAGGAACTTTTTGGCTTCAGAAAAAATGCCAGGTGGTGGCAGCTGCTGTCGAGAATCATTTTACAACTCGACGTTGTGAATTTTAGTGCATGTTTTCGGACGTGGTGTACATGTTTTTCTCCCGGTGACGGGGTGTTTGGTTTATTATCTCTCAGCCGTTTTTGGGCAGAAAAAACACTGTCTCCAGAAGATTGATTTTCTCGGGGAGTTACAGATTTTTTGGACAGCTCGAATGGTTGGAAGTTGGGAGACAAATTGCTTTTTCGCGGAAGACGATATGTTTTCGAGCATTTGGCCAGCAGATGGCTGTAATTTTCGTCCCCCAGTTTTATCTTTTTAGTGCAAGGGAATAGTTTTCCAAAGAGTGTGCCGATTTTTACAATCGGCTCAAATTGCCCTGGTTCCGGGGACTGGTTTTATTTTGCACTCTTGTCCTTTTCAGGAGTATTTTGCAAACTTTTACTGTCAACTCGTATTGCCCCGGTTTTCGGGAAACGGATTTTCCTTTCTCTCTTATCTTTTTCTGCGCATCTTGGGATGCACGATTAAATTTCAAGTCGCCGTCCTCCCCCTGCTTACGGCGGCATTTGTTGCCGTCAAAAGAAATTTCGTACAAACGTCATAGTGATAGTGAAAGGGCTATTAAATGATTTATGACTTTAAATGAGTATAATTACACTGTCGAATATAAAAAGGGAAAGAATATCCCTCATGCAGATGCATTGTCCAGATACCCACTGGTAACGAAACTGTGTAATTACTTATCTCCATCTTATTTTTTAGATGACTTAAAACCATACGTACGGTTGGAATTGATATTAAATTATTTTAAAATCATTCCCAAGCATCAATGGCCCACAGGAAAAGATTTCCTTGAAAGGGAAGGATTATTATATGGATCCCTCCAGATTTAAGAAGATATATAATTGAATTATATCATAATACTCCTGCTTCTGGACACCCTGTGATCGATAGAACAATTTTTGCATTGAAGGAAAGATTCTACTGGATAAATCTAGAACTAGATGTGAATGACTTTGTAAAAAATTGTGATATATGTCAAAAATATAAAACATATAGGCATAATACTCCTATGATGTCTATGCCTATTCCTTCCAAATGCTTCGAAGAAGTTAGTCTAGATTTAGTAGGACTGGTACCTGTGAGTTCAGCTGGAAATAAATTTATCCTTGTAATACAGGATCAATTATCAAGATGGATTGCATGCATTCCACTAAAAAATGCTACTGCAGAAGTCGTATCCAAAACCTTTCTAGACAATTGGGTTTGCCAATTCGGTGCCCCTAAAATTATATTAACCGATAGAGGTACTAACTTTTTGTCCGCTATATTTAAAGAATTATCATTTGCTCTGGGTAGTGATGCACGTACGACTACAGCGTACCATCCCCAAGCAAACGGACAAAATGAGAGATCTCATAAAGAAATACACAAATATTTAGCTATTTACTTGGATCCAACAAATAGAGATAAATGGGATCATCTGGTTAAACTAGCTGCATGGGTACATAATACCTCTAAACATGAGTCAATTCAATTATCCCCGTATGAATTGGTAACGGGTCAGAAACCTAATTTAAATTGGGTTCCATGGAATGTCAGTGACACCAAAGATTATGTTAATATTGAAGATTTTATTATGAAGAAAATGAAAAGCTGAACTCTCTTCGAGAGAAAGCTAAATATATCATTGAAAAACGTCAGGAAGCTCATCTCTCCAGATTGAATACAAATACAAAGCCTCCTTCTTATAAAGTTAATGACTTGGTTCTTCTAAGAACTCATGATTTCCTCACTTATGTAGGACGAAAGTGGTCACAAAAATACAAGGGTCCGTATTTAATAACTCAGGTAATAAATCCTGTATCTTATCAAATAAAGGACCCTAGTTCAAATTGGTCTGACATAGTACATGTAAGTTACTTGAGACCTTATTATAATCCAAAAATACAACTAAATCGTATTCCCCTTAACGATAATGTATCTACCCGTGTATGTCCTCCTTCATCTTATCGATCGGAAAACATGAGCAACCAACCCAATCCAGTCATAACCAATGAAGAAATTCTTGAGGATGAGGTAAATGAAAGAGACCAATTGGAAATGTACAATGAAGTTTTTCGTAAGAAAAAACCTGCCCAAGAAATTGATTCAAAACCTGTTGAGGTACTACCCGATGAAAATCAAGTTGTAGATGAGACTCAAAATCCACCCTTAGTAGGAACTCCACTACAACCACATACAACTCCTAAGGTACCTTCAGCCCCTTCCAAGCGGTTAATAGAGATGGCTAATAAATTTTATAGAGATACAAAAGAATTTGTTGAGTCACTGACTGATTCTATTGGAGATGAATTTGTAGAGGAGGAGCCGACTTTCAAGAAGACCTTTGCAAAAGGACTAAGAAGTACTCCTGTGAAGGACAGAGAGCCATATGGACCCCGAGCACTTTCTGGATTGAATACCAAAAACATCCTTCCTACAAGAACATGTCAAGGACAAAACGCAATTGACCTCATTGTCAAAAAGTAAAGTGAAAGAAGACAACAAGTACTCGACGCCAAAAGATTGGTACCCCTTTTGGATTCGTCCACCGAGGAAGAAAAATTACCTACTGAGAAAGTATTTGATAGTCCTGACGAAGTGTAAGGACATGTATCCCCTTTATTTATTAATTACCTTGTTTATAACTGTACAATCAATAATAATAGAAGAACTGCCCAACAACAAAGGAATTATCGGAAATGATAAGCAAACTAATATATTATCCCCTATAAGAAGATTCCTGGGAAATAAAGGCATAACTTTCTCTGAAATGTATCCTATATGTATTCCTAAAACTAAATGGACAATTGAAAAAACTTTCCCCATAGGAGAAATACAAAAAAAGATTAATAAAATGACTGAAGATTTAGCCAAGTATTTAAAATCTATTTCTACTCCTGATTATATTAGACAAGTTAATCTACTAGTTGAAGGAATTCAACCCTCCTTAAATACCTTGATAGCCATTAGTACATTGCTATTTGAAAAAGCTTTTATATATGAGAAAATTCCTTCACAAACTTTCTCTTTCTTTTCAGAAAAAGCTTTACGGAACAGATTAGAGACCAATATAGCGGACGGTGCATCTTTTACTACAAATCGTGTAAAATTAAATACACCAACCGCAGATGATTATTTTAAAACTTTGAATAAATTAATAGAAAAATTTAATAATTTGAATGCAACTATGCGTACCAACTATTCTAGTGATGTATTTGAGACCATTACATTAACAATGCACACTCAATTAAATAATTTGAATCTTGTATTGAGGACTATAGAAAACGAGATAGAATACTGAAATGATCTAAGATTTCCTAATGAGTTAATTACTCCAAATAACATTAAAAATGTGTTGAATACATTTTTGACAACCGAGGGCAGCGCCTTAACCGCCACTGAGCTAATTAATATTCTGCACACCAATCCATTAAGTATTGGAGTATTTACGGGATGCAAAACAAACTCTTCATCAACCCTTCCTGATTCCTGTGTCTATCATATTTAAGCTATTGCACCTATTTTAACAGATGGTTCATTTTTCAATCTATTTGAAGTACAACGATTTCCCAATTTGGAAGACACCTATTTAGGAAACCCTAAGTGGAAGCAAGTAAGAATAAATGATGAATTCATCTTGATGAATAATGATAAAATATTAGGTTTAGGAGCTGAAGAATTACCCAATTGTGTAGACTCAATTGACTTCTCAAGGTGTCAATTATGTAAATTCAATATTATACCTAACGGACCTGCCAATAAATGTTTAATAGCTATTTTAAAAATAGAGAAGAAAAGGAAGTAAATCAAAAGTGTATCCTAGAAAAGATACCCACTCCCGAAAGTAAGTTTGTCAGGCTAGAAGATGATGAATTTGCATTTATCAATCCAAGGGAGAGTCAAAAAACTCAATATTGTCCTAATCAAGGTAATGGACCAACTCAGAATTCATATGAATTTCCCCTAAGCAGAATTATGCAATTTCATAATTCCTGTTGCTATACTTTGATAAATGGACCTATTTCTGATACCATTACTAATTTAGATATAGAAGGAGTTGAACTTAAAACCGTTACTGAAATTACCCCAGACAATGAAAATAGAAAAGTTATAAATGATATAAGTGAAGTGCAACTAAATTTTCGTGATTTTGGTTATATTTACCTAATGGGACTTTCCGTCACTTCACTTTTAATAATGTGCTGTTTATTATATTTCTGTTATGCCAAAATTCGTGTATATCTGGTAAGAAGAAGAGCTAATCAAATGATTCAAGAAATCGATAGCATAGAATTAATGCCCCCTAGACCTACCAGGATATACCCCTCAATCAAATTTGTCTAAAAGAAATTGACCCAAAAGAGATTTTTACTGTACAGATCCTACTGTTGGAATTCGATCACACACCAACAGTACAAACTGTACAACATAAACCTCCCAATCCCACGTATGCCAACCGGCCTCTCCTGAGGGTATCCTTGTTCCATAAGATTGAAGTTCATCTCTCCGGCTGTTCTGGATTCAGTCATGAACTACTGAACATTCTCGTAGAATTCATTCCAAATCCAGAATCCCAAAGAGCATGCTAGATCAATCGACGACGATGTAAAGTACAAAAGTTAGCACATATTGCTCGGACATTAGAGAGTTACAACGCTCTTGCCACACGTGCTAATATTTGAAGCTTTAGGAGATGAAACTGATCCCCAGATTAGTCTGTTTCAGCTAGGTGTCACTACGTTAGACGTGAAACACCAACTGATGCAAACAAACCTCAGGAACCCCTGTCGAGATTCGAACTCAGATCGCCAAATGTTGTCGAAAATGTGCAGCAACTCCTACCGATTCGGCTATACGTGTTTGGACAAATTATAAAGGCAGTTCGAAAGACTGTAGAGGCAGTGAAAATTTTGGTTTTATAGAAAAGGCCCATAAGACTATTCAGCGTTACTCGAGCCGAAAAGCGCAAAAATAAGGGGTCCGCCATCATAAAGCTCAACGCACACTTGCGACGACACTTGCGCAGAAGCAGAGTGGCCATAAAGTAGACGAAAATTGGTTGCCTAAAAAATAATGCAAAATGCAACTTGAAAGTTTTCATTCTAATGTTTAATGATATGTAATACCTCCTCAATAGTTAAACTGGCGATCCATAAAATTTAGAATTGTATCTAGGTATGTACATATCTCTATACACGTATATTCTTTTTAAATAATGTGAGAATGTGGTGAAGGAAAAACTGTGTATATATATATATCTGTACCATCCACCAAAGAAAAAATATCTGCAAAGTAACAAAAACATCAAATCCCATATAGAACAAAAAAGTGTCCCTTTATTGTTTGCATAACATGTTCTCATGCTTTTTGCGCTGCAACCGAAAGTTCACGCATCTGACGCCGGCTCCAAAACAAAGGGGACTAATACGTTTGACGCATCCTCCAGCTGTCCCATTGCGCGTATTTTATTTTTATCTTCCGAGTTTATTATTTGCGAAAAAGGAACATATTCTTTTTCTCCGTTCCTCGGACTTTGAAAGATTTTGAACACTTCTGCATGATCTTTTGTTATGTTTACTTTATTTTTCACTATGATACCATCACTTGACATTATTGAAGCTGAAGAACCAAATTGTTTTATATTTTCGTTGCAAACAGTAGCCGGTGATAATGCACGCAGATCAATACTTTCAAGCCCTGAGTCGTCGCGGTCAACACGGCCAAGACTTGAATTAGAAACTTCACTAATAACCCCTTGGAGCTCGATGACCTCAGGTGTAGAAGTCCTGACCTCATTCGTTGGTACCTGCAAGTATAAAGTATATCAGAAAATAAATTCTTTTCTTGATATATACCATACTCACCTCCAAATAATCCTCTCGTCGTCTTTGATGTCTAGTATACTGTTATCTTAACTCGCTTGTAAAAGTATTCTCTTTGGTTGTGTCAATAAATAAATAAAATATCTGATTACAAAAATATTACTGCACAATGTATTTCTGTTGCTTTGGTACACAGAATCGCACTCGTATATATATTCGATATAACAGTCACGCAAGCAGAGTCAAGACAATATAAAGAAGTCTTGCTAAAGTATTGCAAGACTTCCTGAGAATAATCGCGAGAGTCAGGTCCGATTCTCTAGTGGGATTCTTCTGGGGATTTCGAGGAAAGACTCAAGTTTATATAGCTTCTAGACTATTGGGTTCATGACATATTTCTTGGATTCAGCAATGCATATCCAGGTTTCGGAACCAGGATGTATATCTCAGAAACTAGCACAGAATTTATTATTCGAATAGTAGAAGCCGAAATTCTGTGGAACATCAATTACTGTAAATAACTGTCAGCAGGAAAAGGAACATTAAATGTGGGCCTGAAGGTGAAATGGGTCATGCACATCTGAGTCAGGCAAGCGCAAAGTCGTTGAACCAGAACAAGGAGAAAAATATATTCATGAGAAAGTTTTCTTCCCATGTTCATCTTGCTTGGAAAAGAAATTAAGAGAGAAGAAACTCGAAATATAATGTCGAGTATTTTGCAGGATAACAACTCACCCTGGGTAATAGAAAAAAAAAAAGGTTGCCATGCCTTTTTCTCAAAGTGCAATAAATAAGAGCATTCCAGGAAAAGTTTGACAGCTGAGTCGTTTAGCAAAACAAAAGCGCCGTGCTCATTTCCTGTCGCGCAAGTGCATGAGTGTCAAGGATTTATTGCCATGCTTCTGAGGAAGGGGCGTCAAGGCCATGAGGCGCAGGTGAACCCTTGGAAGCCGGTGGATTTTGACAAGTTGGCTGGCAGTGCCAATCGGAGGTCGACCGGATCAACATGTCCAGGTTTGGTGTGAGTGTCTTTTAGATTCTCGTCGACAGCATGTTTCGCTGAGTTTCTTCAGCGTTCAGAAAACTTCACAGAGTTTTGTTTTCTGTCAAGTATAGGGGGATCTCTTTTGCTCTCGTTTAGTTTCTGGTTCGGCCATTTCGGTTTTCGTGAAAAATAAAAGTAGCTGTTTGTCAAAAACACGATAAAAATAAAAGTAATCGCGAGAAAAATGGTTTCACTGATGAAGGTACGTGATACGCGAATCAGTCTTGACATAGTTGATTGATTGCGTGTTCTCCTGCAGGTGATTTTGCTGTTGCTGGTCGTGGCTGCGTGGGTGGACGTGGTCAAATCTTGTGGTGTGTTGGACTCTATGGAGTTGGTAGGCAACGATGTCTGAGCAGATGATGTAGCTCTGGCGCTGGACTTCAACAGGAAGGTAACGTTTGTTGGTGACGAGATGTTCTTGGATTGCGTTAGGCTCAGGCGGTTGAAGGTAAGAAGAAGATGTGGTACAATGAAGTTTGGTGAATTCATTGTTCCTCTTTTCTTCTTATAGCAGGTTAGGTTGCAGCATGAGATCCAGTGTTTCGGACGTCGGGACAGTTTGGAGGCGGTTGTGGCGCACTGGGCATGGTGTTTGCCCATCAGCAACAGTACTGGGGCGCCTCGGACAACGTCGTCGCTGGATGCAGTGTCACGGGTGACGCAAGTGACCACTGTGACAACAGAAGCGGTCATACGTCATCGTGTTGCTGGATCGGGCTCGGGTTTGCTGTCGGAGGTGACGTCATTTGTTCCGGAGATGACAATCAAGGTGAAGGACGGAAAAGCTGTGCTGGAGACGGATTTGGATGACGGGTCCATGCTGTCACTCCTCATCATAATTCCTGGAGGATCCGGGATCCTGTCCATTGTCATCTTCTTCGTTTGGATAGTCTGCCAAATTTATTTAAAGGTTGGTTTGCTTTTGACATCCTTTTTTTAGCCGGGATAAGAAATAGCTAGGCAGTTTGGTAAAGAAAAGCTTTTTGATTTTGTAGAGGTATGAAGTGGAGGAAAAACCACAGGAAGAATGTGCTCATGTAAATGAGAATGATTTGATGGAGGAAATCGATCAGTTTGTTCAGAGCTTTTCGGATATGTCCGTGTCCAGTTTCGGAAATGGTGAATATTAAAAAATGACTTAATAACTATTTTCTAATTTTTCTTCTGGTTTTCCTTTTGCAGTGGAGTTTCATACAACGGGTGTGGACATGGTTGGACCAACACCTTCGTATGCCTCCTACACCAGCCATGGATACTACGGAGATACCTCCAGTGGATCTTTTGGACATGAGCATCCCGTTGGGGGAGACAGCGGGCAATTCTGAACTGCTGGTGTGAATTTTCTTGGGCATCGTTAAGACTTTTTTGTTTGAATAGAAATTTGGAAAAATTGGTTGTGGCTTGGTATGAGAAAGCCAAAGTTTTTGTGTTTGTGTTTACCGTTTGGGCAATCATTGAGTTACTTTTTTCATCAGCAATCATCGGGTGAATCTTTTTTCGGTACGGTTTTCAGTTTTGTACCCTTTTTGTGAAGTGCGGGTATTTGTACAGTCGTTTTGAATTTTTTCGTTATCGGTCAGAAATAAAATTGGTTGAAACTGAAATTTTTTGTCTTCTTGTTTTTTCGCAAACAGGGAAAAAGGAGGGAATTGATAAAAAATACAGGGGTAGGAAAAATACAAACAGGGATATATCCACAGGGATTTGTTTTCTAAATTCGTACTGATTTCGACACACACACAGGGCATGTATTGACAGGGCTATTTTGACATTAGAACAATACAAAAACTGTTTTAAACAATTGATAAAACACCAGTTGTTGGATTAATGGCCATTTTGACTTTGGGGTATAAATTTGTTCTGCGAGGGAGTAATTCGACAGTGGCTGTATTGGACACAATTGTATTGCGATTTTTTAGGACATATCGGAT
>CAJPEX010007178.1:0-10533 GCA_905338405.1 Notodromas monacha | reverse complement strand
GACAAAGAAATCTGACTGAATGTCAAGATAGAAAGATACGGAACCCCATTTACTGACTCTTGCCTATTTTTCTTGTCCTCGTGGGAATGTTTTTCCTATCACCGCATCTCTTGTCTGGGATCACAGCTATACACGCTCGTCACATCATGTATATACTGTATAGCGAAGGGATCCCGAAAAAATGGCGCGACTCTCGCAATGTTTGGGGGTATTTCGTGTCATCTTTGTGACACCAGGGAACAGCGATCCCGAGATGAGCTGAATCTTTGTGCTTTGATGAGAGCCGGATTCGTCGCCTGTATGATGACGACATGTTGGTAGGCATAGTATATAGAGGCAAAGTTTGCTCGGCGCATAAAAGGAGGAAACGTGGTATCAAATATCGCGGGTTGTTGAGCCGCCGCTGTCCCAGCACCGCCGCCGCCGCCGTGGATTCTGCTCCGGCAGCAAATATTTGCCTGCTGGCGCTGCTCTGCTCGGGTATAAAGCGTCGCAACGCGGTAAGCATAATTAATTACGCTTCTCTCGCTAAATGAGTTTCTCTCTTTTTTTCCGTTGTACTTGTGCCATTCTATGGGACAGCGAGAAAAAAAAAAAACTCCAGCATTTGCCGAGAGCGAAGAATCCGCGGAGCCATGCGCCATCAAGGTTCCCGACGCATTTTTTAGTCTTGATTTATTTCCAGCATTTATAGTAGAAGTTTTTGTAACACCCAGTTATGATTAAAAGAGGACATTCATACGCTTAGCATTAATTTGGTTCCTATGGGTTAATGCTCAGGGAACTTTTAGGACGGCAATTTTTGCTGTAATAAGTGTTGTTCGTATTAACTTCGAGGATACTTTGCCGGTATCATAATCCTGTTCTAGCAAGACAAATTCTCCTCTTGAATACTCGTGATTTTTTAAATGCTTTTCCTTTGGAAATTTTAAAGAAGGCAGGACATTCAGAACAACAGGCCAATATTTTTCTCAGCTAAAGCTCGAAAACTTTTAACATACATTTCAAACATCTCGACTTTTGTTTTCTTTTGAAAGGACAGTCGGCTTCCTTGTGCAACATATTAAAATATCCGTGCAGCTTTTCTTGTCGGAATTATTTTAGAATTGGTGAAAAGTAACGTTAATCTTTCTGAGGAAATAATTTTTCCGAGAAGTTTGCAGTCATTCAAGTGCGTTTCAACAGATTTTGGGGTATCCTACATTTATTTTCAGCTACAACACATTTTCTTGAACGAAATTCACTCAGAAATCAGTTTAGAGGAAATCATTTTACGCTTCTTTCTATTTTACGTTTGTTCTTCGAATATTAGTTGTCTTTCTTGAAGAAAGCAAGTCTGTGGCGCAAGGTTGCAAGGTTTTTTTTTTGCAAAGTAATGAACATTTTATTGAAGGACAGCTGCTCTATACAAACACCAAACAATCAGATGCTTTTGTTAAAAAAAAGGGACTTGAATGGTTTTGATTGGTTTCCAAGGTTGAACTGAAGTACCACGGCTTGAGGTACTTCGTCTTTGAATATTGAACCCATTTTTATCTTGTATTTCATCCTCGGTGAAGCGTGAGCCGAGAGAGAGAGATAATCTATTTTCTCAGTTTATTTTTTAACGTAGTACACGAGTTTCGATTTCAACAAGAATCATCTATAATGTTTGAAAATTATTATGGAGAAAAGAAAGAAAGACTTTCGAATTTTTCCGTGGTACAGCGCATTCTGCCTCGTTTATCTTAGACCAGTATTGTTCCTGCTCATTGTTTTCTTTTGTGCAGTACTTACCTATCGTCCGATTGCCTGGCGTTGAATAAATCACTCACGTGTCGACCATCTCCTCGAATCTTCATTTTCGACGAAACTCTTGGCTTGATTTATTGAAAGGAAAGTTCCAAAATGCGTTTGAAGCTCTTCCGTCCAACGGAGACGCGAAAAATTACGCCGGAAAGCGGTGGGAAATCCTCCCATTGACATTTTTACATGCTTCCTCGCGGCGTAGTTTCCTGGGACAGTTGCCACTCGAAGATAAGAGGATGAAGATTTTTCATCATTTCCGACTGTGACAAAAGTAAATCCGGGTTTTGAGCTCTCAAGCATTTATGAAACACGTGACACGAATGGAGGAAATGTGCGGAGGAAGAATGGAGGAAGGAAATTTGAACAACCTGACGCCCGCATATATACTTGCTGCAGGTTGTAAATCTGCATGAAACGTAGCCCTACCTCTTCAACTCAGTTTTTTATTTTCTGTAAAACACCAGTTGCAAATCGTGTCAATATCATGATTGATTTTTCTTTCGCATCGTTTTATTTAACTGCAGTAAATTTCAAAATCCAGCAGAGAATGATTTAATTGCCGGCGGAGTTCATCACCGGACAAACAATTTTCGAAAAAATATCGCCAGCATGACTTGACACCACTTGGAAAACTTTATCCGCTGAAATAAACACTCTATTTTCTCTGAAAAATTCAAAATTTAATCTTTGATCATGTTCGAAACCATAGACGACATTGAGTATTAAACTACCGATCCGCTTATTTCTCCAAAAAAGTATTTTCAATTTTACGACGAAAAAGTCGACAGTTCTGTAATTTGGAATCAGACTGCTGTGCACTTGCTCAAAAAAAGTCCCGCAAATCTCGTTTTCCTAGTTTGTATTTCATCATTACTGCTTTTCTAATGGAATGTGACATTAGGGAATAATTTCGAGTAATTCTGGGAAGAAACCAAGAAAATTACTTGTTCAAATTTATGATACAAAAGTCTTCGGCGTTCAGAAATAAACTTGACGATTCTAGGGTGAAAAAATTGCAACCGCAGCCCGACTTCATTTTGTCAAAAGAATTTTTGTCGGAAGGGCTCTTTTACAGATTAATTCCTCACAGCCAGTTTGACTTCGCATTTATTCATTGAATTATAATATTGGGAAGCATCTTGAGATGAGTAGTTTCAAAATAACTGGAATCATTCAAAGTTTGTCGGAAGGGCTCTTTTACAGATTAATTCCTCACAGCCAGTTTGACTTCGCATTTATTCATTGAATTATAATATTGGGAAGCATCTTGAGATGAGTAGTTTCAAAATATCTGGAATCATTCAAAGTTGACCTGATCTGTGGTGAATCGATGCGCTCGGATGAGGGGTAAAAAAACAGGTTCTTTTTGAACTCACATCTCTATAACACACACTTGAAACCTGAATAATGAAAATGCCTCTGGTTTCGTTTCGTTCTACTGTATACTAATACTGTACTACTTCTTCTGATGCTGTTACTTTGGCGCAAAATACCTTCGATCCAACCCGAGTCAGTGTTGAGACTCTGCATGGAGGCGGGAAAACAAAGTCATTTTTCATGGTTTCGGAATGAACACCGTGCGGGGTCCCGAGTTTCTGGATTTCCTCCTCTTGCGTGGGGGCGAAGACGCTCACGGGATTATTCCGCGCGTGTCAATGATCATTTTTCACACATCCGGTGTGCCGTACGTGGTGGTTGTGCCATGGCAATGCTATGGCAGGGGTGTGAGGGTCTGCGCGTTTTGTTTTCGTGTGTATCCGGGTTAGGGTGTCGGGGATGGACGGACTTATGCACTACTGCAGAGCTTTAAAAAAAATACAAAAAATAAGAATTCCGAAGACTTTTCCCGGACAAGTATTCTCAACTTATTCCGGCCGACAAACGCGTCCGCGATGACTTCCCTAGCACAATAATAAGCGAAACCACAAAAACAAACGTGGGGTCGTATTTTCACGCATGGTACATGTGTATAGCAAGGTGGTTCTTGTCTGCATACATCTTATATGGTGTATTCTCTTGAAATTTTTCGAAATTTCCGCGTGACCAACGTTCTTTGAACGTTTTACGAATTTGTTTTCTCGTCTTAAAAAAAAAATAGAAGAAAATATTTTGTATGCAAAGATTTGTTCCGAAATTTCAGGAGAACTGTTTGGATTTTATTGTGGCTTTCGCATTTGATTGATTGGCATGGCCATAATTTGTTTTCTCGTCTTTAAAAAAAAATAGATGAAAATATTTTGTATGCAAAGATTTGTTCCGAAATTTCAGGAGAACTGTTTGGATTTTATCGTGGCTTTCGCATTTGATTGATTGGCATGGCCAAATTTTTTTAATGCAGCATGTTTAATCATTTCCTGACCAATTTTGGAAGTTTTTCTAACTCAGATTTTAATGAAAAAATTGCAGAGGATTCAAATGCACTTCAACGCTTTGAGGAAATGCGTTTTCCCCATAACTTGAGTTTCTTCGAATTTTGCAGACAGTCTAAATAAAAAAAAAAATGTGCATGAACGAGAATTTGTCTTGATATTACTCTCTTAGTCAAAGTGACTACTGTACATTTATAAACGAAAGAACATATCCGCTATCAAAAATGTTTATTCATTTGGTTGATGCTGAATCTAAAGTTCGAATTAAAATGCTGATAGATGAATTATAAGTTATTCAATTGGAGGGCTCAATGAATCGAGGGTGTGCCATTTGAAACTTAATCAAGAGATTGAGGTTTGTAACTGAAGAACTTAAGGCATTCGTAGACCTTCATTTAAAAATATTTCCGAAGCAACCAAAATCAAATTTCCAAAGCACCTAAATCGAAAAGCATCTGAAATCCGTTCTGCACAACGGCTAGTTTTTATTTTATTTAAACCCATTCATTCATTCATTCATTCATTCATTCATTCATTCATTCATTCATTTAAACCCGCCATATTAGTGAATAAATTATGGAAAATCATGGAAGTGATAAATAGACAAGATTATTTTTTTGCTTTATATCAAGAGAGAAGCATATTGCGATCTTAGAACATGCTCAAAAATATTCCATGCCAGATAAACAACTCAGGTTTCCCTGTCTTTGAACTTCTGAAACATCGTATGTTTCTTCATCTTCTCGAAAGGAGTTCGCGTCTTCTTCAATTCATGTCACTCACTTCATTTCAAAAGTGTACTTATTTGTAGAAAATATGCGTTGCAAAAAACATGATTGAAAGACCTTCCGCTTTCATATTACCTTTGGAAAAAAAAAGAGTTTCTCTATGTCACAAGTTTTCGAACAGGAATGTTTTCCCATCCACGTATCGAGAAGCCGGAAAAGGAAATTTCCCCCTGTGCAAAAGAATTGGCAGCCCCGCGGCACTTTCTGTCCGCATTTTCTTCAATTCATGTGCTTTAAATTAATTTAGACTGATATTTTGTTTTCAATGTCAGGGAATGAATTGGTGTATGCATACATGTCAGATGTCCAGTTGTATTTTGTGGATTGTATTTTATTTTATTTTTGTTATCCATTTGTGCTCTGTTTCCTGCTCTGAAGTTATTAAATGTCTTTGAGTGGATTTGGGTTGGGTGATGGGAAGGGGGTTTGATTGTGGAAAACTTGATTGAACCTCGTGAGCGCTGAAAAGCGGCAAATGAAGTGTTCTGTTCATCCATTCATTCATTCATTCACCCAATTCATGTCACTCACTTAATTAAAAAAAATGCACTTCTTTGCTGAAAATACGTGTTGCAAAAAGCATGATTGAAAGACCTTCCGCTTTTATATTATTTTCCAAAAAGAGAGAGTTTCTCTACGCCACAAGTTTTCGATCAGGAATGTTTTCCCAACCACGTATCGAGAAGCCGGAAAGGGAAATTTCCCCCTGGGCAAAAGAATTGGCAACCCCGCGGCACTTTCTGACCGTCCAGAGCCGGGGAGCGGCTATCGTCTTTCGTGGCGCATTTAACGCGTCGCCGCGTCGTCTCCGGAGATGGCATCTATCCTGCCAAGAGGAAAAACGCGCAGAATATAAAAGGCGAAACAAAAAAGAAAACAAAAAACCCCCGAAGAAGAAGAAGAAGAGCGAGGGAGCGGAAAAATGAACGCCCTTTTCCGCCTCTCCACTAATCCCGAGTTCGTGCCGCATTTTCGTGTGCACCTTCAGGAATATTCTTTCTCTCTTATGGTTGTTCTGTGCTCATTGAGAGGAGAAAAAATAAAATAAATTGCAGGAACATCAGGGGCCTGCATACCGGGGATTCGTGTGTATGTGTCTGGGGTGGAGGACAGCCTCTTCTTTTTTTTTTTTTATTCTTTAAAAAACTCCGACGGCATTCGGGGGTCGAAGAATCGGATTCGGAGAATCGTCGAGAGTTCCGTTGCATCAGCTGAACTTGGGAGAAGAACGTGTAGAGTTTTTATTCATTTTTCACGCATGGACGTTGTCTTCAAACATCGTTGGTCATCATGACATTCAGTCCAACATTCCTTGTTCAACATTGGGTTCGTTGAAATTTTTCGTTTTGACGACCGCAAAAATGGGATAATCACTATTTTTATCGAACCAAATAATTTATGATCTTTCAATTATTTTCTGACCTTGTTTAAAATCAATGAGAAGGTTGTGTTTGCGTGTCTATATGCCGGACGCAAAATATTTTCTGGTAGACTCTTTGTCAAGAATGATTTTGAGGATGTACTCTCATTTGGCACGATCTGGGTACTGTATGTATCAAGCAAATACTTAACTTGATTCTGATGAGGTATACTGGTCTTCCAATTTCCCTTTATATTCTCGTTTTCTTTCATTCCAAGGAAAGTTTTGCTATGTACAGGTTGGATTTTTAATCAGACATTTTTTCTAAAATGATTATTGAATTTTCCTTCTAAGATCGCTGCTCGATGTCCTGATTCTCCTGAATAATTTCTTGTGTCTAATATCTGTTCGGAAAGAGATTTTGATAATATAAAATGGAACAATGCAGTGGATGTGAGTTCTAGGACACAGAAAAAACTTTGAATCTTGAAATATTCTTTGGTCAATCTGTGTGTCATCTTATACTCCAAAAAAATTGTGTTATGTCTAATAATGGAAAACATGATTCGACGGAAATAACGTCGGAATTCAAGAAAGAACAACTTTCCTACGAAGGTGTAGTGTATATTCCAGAGTACTGCTACTGGATCCTACTTAAAAAACAAATCTTTCAGCTAAATCGCATTTCTTAAAGATTATTTCTTTTTCAACAATGCTTAAGAAACTGCAGGAAATATATATGGTCGTTCCGTGTCATGCAGCTGATGATGTAGTAAGACTNTCACTTTTTTTTTTAATGCTGAGCTCTTTGCCACGCTCTTGTTCATCGCGTGAAACTTGATGAGCCCGTAATGAGCCTTTCCTTGGATGATGTACAAACTTGTTGGTCTGGCAGTGAGCTCATTTCTTCAGAATGTAATGAATTCATTATTCGAGGGAGACAGTATAAGGTAGACTACTTCAATTAAGACGAGACTGTAATGAAAGTTCTGTGCCTTCGAGACAAGGGAGATCACAGTCTCAGGGGAAATTTGCCACGTACATCATGAAAATGGTCACGTCCTGTATGGGTTACATTTAAGTGGCCATCGAGATCTTGGGGGGAGTCAATTATTCCAAGATGATTCAGTTGTCCTAAAATCCTTCATTAATTATTATTCGATTCAAGCATTCCGCTGTCAATAAGCAGTGTTTCTTTTTTCTTCTCGGAACGCCGTCTGATCTGTCGAGTATATAAGATTTTGAATATCGCTCCTCTCGAAAAAGTAAATCATCCTAAAACTTTAGTGACACAAGGAGTCCATTTTCTGAAGGAATGAATGTTCCATGCGATTTCATCCTTCCTGCGTTCAATTAATCCATGATGATTCAGTCGTCCTAAAATCCTTCATTAATTATTATTCGATTCAAGCATTCCGCTGTCAATGAGCAGCGTTTTTTTTTCTCGGAACGCCGTGTGATCTGTCGAGTACGTACGATTTTGAATCTCTCTCCTCTCGGAAAAGTAAATCATTCTAGAACTTTAGTGACACAAGGAGTCCATTTTCCGAAGGAATGAATGTTCCATGCGATTTCGTCCTTCATGCGTTCCGAGGCTGCCAGAGCTCTTCTACAGAGGAACCTTTTTTTTCTGCTTTAAAGTTTCCGCAAGAACGGGGCTGTTTTCTGATCCACGTCGCCGGTTCGCTTTATCTCCCAGTCGGAGCATTTCTTGACAGAAGAGATTCGTGTGCCTTTGCCTTTTTTTTTTGTACCTAAGATGGTCTGATGGTGTCTGCTGGCCAGTCTTGCACAATCCTTTCTCACAGCACTTTATCTTTTTTTTTCCCGGCAATATATTGCGTTATCTCGAGAATTTAATCGAAATCAATCCTCGTGTTTCTCTTCGGAGAAATTCCTGTTTCTACTGGAGAATTTTATTTCATCACTTCATTCTGCATGTCTTAAAAAGCGCGAAATTTTTTTTAGGCGGGTTTAACTTGACCAATGAACCTTTCCAAAGAACTGGACACATACGAAATTTGTATGGCCACATAAAATTTAATCCTTACCCAAGTTTCACAATTTCCCAAACCCCCTTTTTTATTAAGGCGTAACAAAGAGGCCTATTCAACAAATTTTCAAAAATCTGAGTAGCTTTCGGTTACTGCAGCCGTGATATTTTTTCCGATGCTGTACTTGCTTGCCCAAAAAGAGCATAATAAACTCCAACTGAATACTGTAATTTACCGTGAGTGTGAGACTTTTGAAAATTCGTTCCTTCGTGCAGACATTTTTGTTTCCACGAAGACAAATTTTTCCCTGAGGCGGGGTTTTCTTGCACATCACAGCTGAAGGATTATCGTGGGAGGTCCTGACAATTTGGAAGAAACAATAAAATCAGCCTTCGAAAAAAGTGCTGCATTTGGGCGCAACTCAGTTGAGATTTTGGTGACCTTTGGTGTAACATTTTACCTGTTATAACGCTTCAACCGAAACTTGCGAGCATGTGAAATTATTCTCGCGCTGCGTTTTGCTTAAAAAAAGAAACCTCCCTCCAACATCAGGGTAATAATTTTCATCTCGCTTATGTCAAAGAGGGGAATAAATCCCGGATGGGTCGCCTGATGGGCGCAAGAACTCAAAAGGTTCGGGGATCGTTAGATTCCATTCACATATATTCTATCTACAGTACTTCCAATAATTGACATTATAGCTAGCGAAATTAGAAAAGATGAATTAGAACCAAAACGTGGATTAAGTGGCGTATCGGTCAAACAAAACAACAGCAAAAAGTTCTTGGTCTTGGAACATGGGTAATGTTGCGCAAATATATCGTATCGGGGAGACTCTCATAGTAAACGAGCGAGGCGCGATCTGCAATCAGGCAGATTATCGGGGCCGCGTGTCCAAGCTGCAGTAGGCCGGAACTTCCCTGGCCTTCTCTTCCATGACGAACCCGAGCCTAAGCCCTTCCGGGGCACCAGCAGTCGCAATAAGGCGAAACTGGTCACGGTATCTTATGGGTTCAGGGACAGACTTCACAGTGGGTCACCGACGCATGGTATATATGGACATACAGCCCAGAATTTGGACGATTCGACTTACGGACTATGAACTTAAACAAAACAAAAAAAATATATGCCCCAACGTCTGAACGATTTCTCAAGCTTTGAACGCTTGTCCAAAATATTCCTAAAATATTTGGAAACATTTTGATTTGAACTTTAAAAGAAATGCTTCGAAATTATAAAGTTGCCTCCGTGGACATGAAGTGAATATGGAATCTTGTTATGTATGTACTTGAATTCATTTTCCAAAACTGGCTAATTTTGGGCTTCTTGTTTTGCATGTTTTCCATCAACTGTGTGGGTGCAGTGCAGCAATATGTGTGCTCTTTTTATTTGACATTGGACCTCTTTCTTTCAAAAATGCAATTCTTTCTTTTTTTTTGGTCCAGTGTGTTGGACGTCCAGTTCTTTTTCTTTTGACGAAAATGTAAGATAATCCAAGCATTTATTTTCATGCTTGACGCACACGTTTCTTCTGCCGAGGTAAAATGCAATTCTTTCTTTTTTTTTTGGTCCAGTGTGTTGGACGTCCAGTTCTTTTTCTTTTGACGAAAATGTAAGATAATCCAAGCATTTATTTTCATGCTTGACGCACACGTTTCTTCTGCCGAGGTGATGTCTGAATTGACGTTTAAAACATTATTTTCGACCTGACGTTCATATGCTTTCAGAAACCAGGCCTCTTCACGATTCTTGTTTTGTCTTTCTTCAAGCGCTTGTGTCCTATTTGAATTTCCCGCAAAAACCGAGCGAATCTGCATAGAGTGAAAATTGGGTCTGTCTAAACACGGATGCAAGTGCTGCTGTGAGTTGTGCAAATTTATACATTTACTGTACCACTATTTTGCTTCTGTACCAGTGATATTTCATTAAAAAAATCCTATTCCAGTCATGGCGATGCTTTCCAGCTTTGAAGTGCACGTGAAAATGTTTTCAAAGTTATCACACTTTTCAAGACACGTGTAAATGATTAGTCGTATAAATAATTGAGCCAATTTTCAATTTATTAGCAACACTAAACTCTCCGGAGTTTCGATTCTATGTTGAGTTCGGCGATCATTTTACACGTCTAAGGAAAGTTTTATTTTGGCATTATAAAGGTGTGTGTCCCAATGAAATTCACAATACTTGACGACAGAGGGACGAATGCTGCTTCTCCATCCAGGTTAGCACGGCGC
>CAJPEX010007176.1:0-10536 GCA_905338405.1 Notodromas monacha | reverse complement strand
ATTTTCTTGCAAAACAAATCTGCCTTCCAATACAGCAATGCGAGCTGCTGGTGTGATGCAGCCATTGATAATCTGTGAGCAAATTGTGCAGAGAGTAGCTGAAGAACTTAAGATGGACCCAAATGAGGTAATTAAAAAAAATAAGTTTTGAATGTGGATCATATCAGAATTTGAAGCAATATTTAGCCATGATAACCCTGAGCATACGGGTAATGTTTATTTAAAATACAGTAAGATTAATTTATACTGAGACCAGAAGATTATGGATGATGAGCAATATGGTCATCCATTACCTGTGGACTGGTGCCAGTCCGCAAGAAATTTTCATCAGCATACTAAATTTATCAAAGGTACAGTATCTTCAAGAAGAAGTTATAGATAAAGTTTGCTGTCTTAATTATTTGAAATATCAAGAAGACAATTGCCAATTGATTTCATCTTATGAAAATCAAAAGATGGCTTTTCTCCTAATGACAAGTTAACACTGGCTGAAATGAATTATTTCAAGTGTTCCCTCTGAGAAACTTTTCTTGAAGTCCAGCTTTCTACGTTTTGAAGATATTTTACTACAGCTGCTTCATTGGTTCTTAACTCAATTTTTGCAATACATTTTTTGTTCAAGGACTTCCATGGAGGGTATACGAAATTTTTTCCGCTGGTCTAAAAAATTAAATGGAACTTTGCTTGTCCACAAACAATTTTATGGAAATTTGCTGGTATGTAGGCAAAAAGTTTGGGGAACACTGCTCTATAGACAAAAAATGATTTGATAAATGTTGGGCATGCACGCCGTTGTTGGAACTGTGTGAAGGTCTATAAAATAATTATTAATATAAGTTACTCCCAAGAAGTTCAGTAGAATTGAAGGTGTGTTAAGCTTTTACTCAAAGTTGTACACAAGCCCAAGCCCGTAAAAGTGGTATTTACTCTTGTGTGACATATATATTATTCCTCTTTCAATTCATAAGAATTCCCAGACTGAATCTTTTATTTTATTTATAAACAACGCAACACCAGCTTATATTGTGGCCAGTTGTGCCCAATAATAAACAAGCTGGCTACTGGAATTGGTTTAGCTTGTTGCTCAAGGCCCAACTGTATTTCTAAACCTTATAATCTATATCATAAATCTGCACTACAGGTTTTGTTTTTTTAATTGATCTTACAGCTGAGAAAGGCAAACCTCTTGAGGACTGGCACCAAAACTCATTATGGCAAAGTTCTGGAAGACTGTACTTTGGAGCAATGCTGGGATGAGTGTCTTCTGCAGTCCAAGTTTTCCTCTCGGAAGGCAGAAGTTAACTCTTTCAACAAGTAAAATCTTACATTGTTCAAACTAATCTCTATAGAAAACTCTAATTTTTAAAGCGTCATTTCATTTCAGGCTTCATGATTGGAAGAAAAGAGGCATTTCTATGGTTCCAGTCATGTTTGGACTAGCTTTTCCTGGCTCAAATTTGAACCAGGCAGGGGCACTTGTCATGATATACAAAGATGGTTCAGTCCTGATTTCCCATGCTGGTGTTGAAATTGGCCAAGGCATTCATGTCAAACTTGCGCAGGTATTTCACAATAGAATGCAAATTTCACTTTTTCCTGAAGAATTTTGAAAATGCATCAAAACTTGCAAAATGATTGCCCCAGGAATGAGCTCATGTAATATATGTTTCTGCTGGTAGCTTTGAGAAATTTCTTTCACTGGAAACTTCCTCACAATACAATTCAAACTTTTTAAAATTGGATTGTCTTAGATTGCCAGCAGAGTTCTTGACATTCCCTTGGAGTCCATCCACACAGCTGACACTGCAACAGACAAAATCCCAAATGCAACATCAACTGCTGCATCTTTCACCACTGACCTTAATGGACCTGCTATAAAAGTGAGTGGACAGAAATTTCTTACAAAATCAAGTTTCATTCATTTAGGAGCAAAACAATCATTGTTCTTTGTGTGCCTCTATATAAGGCCAAATTTTCCTCAGCATTTTTCATTGCCATTCAAGTACATGTATTACGTGTTCTGGCAAAAATGTATACCCAGTAAGGTTTTTCCTTCTCTCCAAAGATTTACTTTGATGGAAAAGTAGTTGTCAAACAAACTCATCAAGAGGAAGTACTAATCTCTTTTCCCCCTTCTTAATCTTTACACATTTCTATACATTTGCATGAATTTGTTTATATGCTTGTTTTATATGCTTGGATTTGTATTTGCATTTTCATTTGGTTTTTTCACTTGTGCAGTGTTTTCAGTGTGCTTTTTATATTATTGTGATATTTCTTTGCCATCAAAGTACACAATAAATCATTCTGAAAAAACTACAAATATTTATTTGTGGTATCCCCTTGAATATGCAGTATTATGTTCTTGGCTGCAAATTGGCTGATTTCCTGTAATTTAATTGTTCCACTACATCTTCATCACTCATTCTTTTGTGGGTTACCATGATTTCCCAACACTAAAGTGTACCTTCAATCCAAACTGTAACGTTTAAATCCATGTGCTTCTTTCCACACAGTTTCTGAAACTATCTCTCAGCTAATCATTGTTTAAACAGATAAACAATTGGAACAAAAATTCACACCCAGAATCCCAAAGCCAATTACAAAATACTGTAACATAAGCAATTTGAAGAAGTTCATCAAGGGATAAGTGTGGATTTCTCAACCAGCTCCTTTGTCCCTCCTGATGTAGATTTTTTTGTAAAAAAAAACCAAGGAATCTTCAGCATAGTTCTCATAGCTGAATTTTTTTTAAATACTTCTTGTTAAAGAAAGCTTGTGAGAAGCTGGTGGAGAGACTGAGGCCATACAAACATGCAAACCCACAAGGAGGCTTCAAAGACTGGGTGCAAGCTGCCTACATGGACAGAGTCAGTCTTTCTGCAACAGGCTTTCACAAGTAAAAACCTTCACAAATTTTTGAAAAGACAGTGTCATATTCTCAAGCATTTTTTTCACTTTTATATCAAGAACACCAGGGTTGTCATTTGACTGGATTACAAAGACTGGGAACCCTACAAGTTACTACACCTATGGTGTTGGCTGATCAGAAGTTGAGGTGGACACTTTGACTGGGGAACATCAGGTTGAATGTTTCATCTGCTGTATTGCATTTTTATGATCAGACCAGAAAAAAAGCCATGATAAATGGTGGTGGTTTGCAATTTGGTTTTGATTTGTCACCAAATGATTGCCTAATTGCTTGATTACTTTATTTGGGAGGCTGTTTGGGTTGTTTGCCTTTGAAGATTTGACAAGATGATTTTGTAACTGATGAACTGGTGGCTAAAATTTCAAATGGCATCACCATACAATACTGTATTTAATTCGATTATAAAATGTGTAGAAATTTGAATTGTTCATGGCAGATTCTCAGGACAGACATTGTCATGGACATTGGAGAGTCCTTGAACCCAGCAGTGGACATTGGACAAATTGAGGGCGCATTTGTGCAAGGCTACGGAATGTGGATGATGGAGGATTTAGAGTTTAGTCCTTCTGGAGAATTGCGCACAGCTGGTCCATCAAACTACAAAATCCCCACTTCAAGGGATGTGCCACAGGAATTCAACGTGTCCCTTCTGAAGGGGTCAGCCAACAAGCATGCAATTTATTCTTCCAAAGTGAGCATCATCCTCTGTGATCATCTATTTTGAAACCAGTTTTCTCACAGGCTACAAAAACCTTTGAAAAATATGCCCCAGACAAAGTGATTTCCATTGAAGAGCATACAATATTATTCCATGGTATAGTACTACTGTATAGTGCTACACTCCATGAACAGTCCATGCAAAAATTAGGCTGACCTGCCAGACCCAAAATAGTCAATACAATACAGTTTGTCTAAACTATTGATGCACAAAATCTATTGCTTCCCTTGGGAAATTTCACTTTTTTAACAGTGAAAATATTTTTGTCATATTTATTTGAATACAATGCATCCTTAAGTAAGACACCATCCTGATATTTTATGATAGACCTTGTGAAAAAAATAGATTTCTTATATAATAGGGTGTCCCAGTTCACTGTATCAGAATTGAATTATAAAGAATTGTCTGCAAAAAATAGTGTTTGATGAAAGCGTATTACAAAATATTTAATTTGTGAAAGTTTCATGTTTGACTCCAATCAAATTCAGCTTTCATTTCAGCCCAGAATCATATTATGACCTATTCAGGATTTATTTTAGTAAGCTGTAAATTTTTTGTCAATGATAGCATGCACTGGATTCTTAGTTTTTTACCCACACATTGTACCACATAACCCCAATTGTTATCATTTTTTAGCAAAAGGCAGGCGTTCAACTTGGCTATTTATGACATGGAAGATCACGACTAAGATAAGATCATGTGCAACCTATGTAACTGTAAAAATAATTTATGAAGCATAATAATTTTATTTGAAGCCAACATGCCGTTTCTTAGCCTGACTACAGAAATTCAATGTATGGGCGGAATTTTTAAATTACAAATATCGCCTGAGACTCAGATGCTTGTCCTTATTGAAACTGTAACCCACGGGTTTAATAGCAGAGAAAATGCGAAGAAAAATATTTCTTCAAGCTGTCATTGCTTTCAAGTGTACCACGAGAAAATTCTGACCCTCAAAGGATGTCACAAGTCACAACAATAATGAAAATTGTTGATGCATCGAGGAAGATTTTATTTGTTTTTAATTTTCTGCATGCTTTTTCTCAGGGAGTTGGAGAGCCTCCGATGTTCTTGTCAGCATCAGTCCTTTTCGCAGCAAGGGAAGCCATAAACAGCAGACGAAAGCAAAATGGCATTGATGAATACCTCAGATTAGACACACCGGCCACAGGGGATAAACTCAGACTCGCTTGCGGTGACTGGCTCATAAGAGTAAGGCGCTTCATTTTTTAAATATTTTACTGTACTCAACGAATTAGGAGGAAATCGAAATTTGTTATTAGGTCCATGATTTCAAGTGAACAATTTTCGAATCCAGTGCACACATGAAAAGCATTGTGTGTGGAATTCAAGCGAGGCGTGTTTTTGTTCATTTCTGGGGATTTTTTTCACCAGAGACCTGGAATTTTTATTTTCTCATCAAATGACATTTATTTAAAGCAACTTTTAGTATGACACAAAAACAGGTAGACCTCAGTTCCGAACAGTGATGAGTTGTACAAGACATTTTCTTTTTTGTTTTGCTCTTGTCTCCATTTCAACTTGATTGAGTGAAATTCAGACATTTCCTAAAGGAAAAATTGCAGCTCTACCTTTTTAAAAATGATGTCAAGTGTCAATAATCTAGCAGATGAGCTCCAGTGACAGAAGCACGAAGACGCTCAAAAATCATGAATGATACTTGTATATCCATCCTTAATTTTGTTTCATCAAATTTCCAGGAGGCCAAGAAAACCGGAAAAGTTTCTTGGAGGATCAACATTTAGTCTCCTCATCAACTTCCGCGTGAGCTTGGAATTTCAAGAACGACTTCCGGTTGCTGGAAACATCTGCGAATCATCAGGGAATATATACAAATTCTGGGGATTTATTCAAGGTTTTCTTTCTTTCATCCGAATGAATTTTATCGTTAATTCATCTCCATAAACCGTCGTCTGAAACATTGAGCCATACGAGTACATTTCCGACATACATGGCGAAATACAACGACCGAATTTTTCTACGGGATTGTCGATTTTTTTTTGTATTTGACTCATCCAATAGCAAAAGCGAAGGAATAAACTAAAGAATAAACATGGAATGAATTTCTTGGATTGTTAGCAAAATTCTCTCGGAGTCTGTAAACGAAGCAGACGCTGCAGAATACCCAATTTCAAAGGCAACCTGTGAGGGTTGTCCCAGCTGAACAAAGCCTCTAATATTTCTGAAGTAGGTGTGTTTGTAAAAAATCATAACTTGACATAGCTCATGATGTTCTAAGGTTCTGGGATTTTTTTTTAGGAATTTTAAAAACGTTTTTAAATTATCTGCATGATCATGAGGAAAAACTTTCCAGTTACAGCCAGAGTTCTCCTCCCGTGGTAACAGTGTGCTAAAAAGTTTTCAAACTAGATAAAAACTTGAGAATTTATGTTGTTTTACTCATCATCTCCTCTAAATTCTAGAGCCTACTTAGAACAATGATGAAGAAAAATAAAAGGATGAAGCTAACCTGACAAAAGTTTATCAGCCTGTGACATGGATGCAGAATTCTGGCTGTAAAATGAAAGCTTTCATTTATCATCATGCAGTGAATTGAAAAACGTTTTTAAAAATCCGAAAAAAATCCCAGAACCTTAGAACATCATGGGTTAAATAATCATTTTTTTGATCACACCAAATCTTAAAATATCAGTGACCGTGTTCAGATAATGAGACAATCATCATGCAACTGCTTCGTCTTTGAACACAGAGGCCATGACTGACCTGAAGTTTAAAAAAAATAGTTGAATGCACACCGATTTCTTCGAAAATTCAAATTTCATTCAAGGACGACCAAAATGACAATCATCACTGATCTTCTCTCGCTTCGAACGCCAAATTATCCTCAGCACTTTTCGTCTTCACATAAGTACCCTCGGTTCCTTCAACAGAAACCGAGAGGTTTGAATCCGCGTGCTTCTTTCCTCTCCTCACTTTTCGAAAAAGTTTCTGAACTAAAAAATTGATTAAAAACACAAACAAATGCGACGAGAGACTGGCCACTAGAATGGCAAAGCAATGCCCGAAAAGCAGGGGTAGGTTGGAGAAGTCCATGAAGGGGTAAATTTGGGTGTCGCCCAGGTTGTTGGTCCCTCCGGCCGACTGGTACACATAACAGAATACGAGGTAGGTGACTAGCTCCAGGGCAGGGATGTAGATGTGTTGCCACCGGAATGGCCTTGCTGCCACAAGAATGCTGCCTATTGTGTACACCGAGTTTATGAGATGAAGGTGAATGTCTTCCAACAATGGTTGAGTGACTTTCAAGTTCCCTGTTGGACAAATATTTTCAGGAGAAAAATGGCCTTGACAGCTTGGAAAACTAGATTAAAAGTAATTTTTTCCAGAGACAGCATTTTTAACCCTTTGGGCAGCACTGCCAGAATTTTTTGCCACAATTAAAATAAATGTGGCAAAAATTAAACGATCAAACAAATCTTAAAAAATCAAGATAAATTTTTTGCCTTACATGATTTATCATCAAAGATTCTCTCTAAATTGTTCATTCAACTAAAACTCATACAGAAGCAGGCTGAAGACCTTGTGCTTTAAATAAACTTTTACTGCTACTTTGTCTTCAATATCTGAACACGGTCACTGATATTTTAAGATTTGGTGTGATCAAAAAAATGATTATTTAACCCATGATGTTCTAAGGTTCTGGGATTTTTTTCGGATTTTTAAAAACGTTTTTCAATTCACTGCATGNTAGTATTCAACTTTTTAAAATCAAATTATAAGTTCAACATTTCATTGTGCAGCTTGCCTGCTTTAAAATTGTTCTTCCTGTACCAGAAAACAAGAAGCCCTTGAAGATGGGCATCAGCACACAACAACATGAATCCCCAAGTGGTCAAATATATCATGGCCTTTGGTCCAAGCAGAATTATTGTCCAAGCCAACCAAAAAGTCATGTAGATTCCAACAAATATTCTGACAAGCCCATACACTGCAACATTGATACTGAAGTCTGCATTTCTATTCCACTTGAAAATATAAAAAAATAAAAAACACAATTAATTTTTGGATCTTTCAGAAAGTTTTTCAGAGAAACCCCCAAACTTTCCACATACCTTTGCTCTGATGAAATCAAGTGGACAAGGATGGTCAAACTTCATGAGATGCAAAGATTTTTTGCACTTCTCCAAAAAATGTTCTTCTGCCATTTCTTCTTCCCCACGCTCAAATCACGTCAGAAACTTGAGTTATCATTGTTTGGGAGTATTTTATGTCTGTAAATATGCCCATAATGGTAAAAAGTAAAATTCAGTGCGTCGCTCTTAATTCGGATTGAAGCACATTTTCGTCAACAAACGCTAACCAATTTAATCGCACCAAAAAAACAGCAATAAAATCACCTCAAGAACTACACTGACACAATTTTCAGACACATGCACGGAAATTTTTGATTCGAAAAATTTTTTTTCACTCTCTGCTTATCACGAACGAGGAGTCGAACGTTTCTGATCGACAGAAAATCACTCGGTATTTTCTTCTTTCGCGACGATTTTTTTTCCTTATACGGAATCGGAGAGGAAAAGGAAAATGCAACTAATACATATATATAAAACGAACACAAGCAGGATTTTCAAACGGGACGAATGAAAAACGGCGATTTCCCCGCAAATTTGTTCACTTATTCACCGGATGATACGAGCTATCAAAGGAAAACTCGTTCCCACACGACAGAGAAAAAAAGGAACTGCGACAGTCACCATTTATGAGCAGAACACAGGTACACATGAGACTTTATCCTCCCACAGCAGCAAGCAAGCAATTGACTTCATTTTTGCTTCATTGTCGACAGTTGTATTTCATTTGTTTTTTTAATACGTTTTTTTTTAATAAGTCGAGAATCAGGTGAATCGCAATAAACCCGTGTCGATAAGGACGAACGCGACGAGGATACTTGGCGTTTTCTAACGCTGTCATGCGTTTCGAAAAAATAATAATAAATCATGGAACTCGGAGTGAATAGGGTTGTGTATGTGGGATCAAGTGACTGACTGGTTTGTTTATGTTTGCCTTTGGAAAATAAATTGCTGGAACCATTCAAGAGTCATCTTTGGGCCTTCTGGAAGAATTACATTCAAAGTGGAATTGGAGTTGTTGAAAAAATTACATAGCTTTGTTTTGTTATTTTGAATGAATGAATGAACAGAACACTTTATTTGCCACTTTTCAGCATTCACAAGGTTCAATCAAGATTTCCACAACCAAACCCCCCTTCCCACCCAACCCAAATCCACTCAATAATGACATTTTAATCACTTCAGAGCAGGAAAGCACAAATTGATAACAAAAATAAAAGAAAATACAATAAAACATGAAATACAACTGGACATCTGACATGTACACATACACCCATTCATTCCCTGACATTGGTAACAAAATATATGTACAAATTAATTTAAAGCTCAAGGTCTTCAGCTTGTTTCTGTATGAGGTTTAGTTGAATGAACAAATTTGTTTTGTTATTTGTTTTTTGCTAGAGCCATATGGGACATTTTATAATTAGATGACTCGTTTTGTTGGGAAAAGCAGAAATATTTCACAAAGTAATCCCGCGATTTACTTCGGGGCATTTCAAAATCATCATTTGTGAAACGCTATCATTGATCAGAAAGTTCCTCAGCGGAGTTTGAAAATTTAATTTCGAAGCGGTGATAGAAAAAATTCTTGCTTTTTCCTGCGATTATTCTCCCGTCAAAGCCAGAAAAAATTGAGGTTCCACGATTTTCTGTAAAGTAAAGTAGATGTCGCCTGAAACTATTTTTTTAGATCCAATATGGAATCAAGGGATGTTCAGATAAAACAAACACAAGCAGAATTTTCAAACGGGACAAATGAATAACGGCGATTTCCCTACACATTTTTTCCTGATGGTCCCTAGAAATTTGACTTACAGAGATTCAACCATATACAAGCTCATTTGAAATCCACCTTTCCCACATGCATATCAAAACATAACAACCAAGTTTTTCTACCAGATTCTTTTTTTTTTTTCAAATGTGCCATTTCAAATGGCAAAAGCAAAAACAACACAAAATGATTGTGGAAAGCGTAGTGACATCTCACCAGCATGAAACCTCTTTAAATGAATTTCTTAGATTGACTTGCTGTGTCTTCCAACACTGACGCCACAATAATGGACCTTTTTTGAAAGTGATTGCACACCAAAGTCCCTTCCAAAATTAAATTTCATTTATTGACAAAGCAAAACAATCACTGTTCTTCTTGTGCCTCGAAATCGCCCTCAGCGTTTTTCATCTCCACATCATCAGTCTTCTTCTCGGCGCTTTCATCAACCGGAATAACTGTGAGCTCTGAATCCATCATGCGGTTCTTCCCACACAGTTTTCGAAACAGTTTCTCAGCTAAACAATTGATTGCACAAAGAAACAAATGCAACATGAGGCTGGCTCCTAGGATGGCAAAGCAATGCCCGAAAAGCATGGGTAACTTGGAAAAGTCCATGAAGGAGTAAATGTTGGGGCTGCCCAGATTGTTGGTCCCTCCGGCCAAGTGGTACACAAAGGCAAATATGAGGTAGGTGATTAGCTCCAGGGCAGGGATGTAAATGTGTTGCCATCTGAATGGCCTTGCTGCCACAAAAATGCTCACAACTGTGTAAACTGAGTTGATGAGATGGACATGAAGATCTGCCAACAATGGTGCAGTGTCCTTCAAGTTTCCTGGAAAAAAAATTTTTTTTTCATAAAATGTTAAATACATTACACATTCATATTCAGAAAAATACAGGTGAACTCTCTCTCTCTCTCTCTCTCTCTCTCTCTCTCTCTCTCTCTCTCTCTCTAACAAATTTTCAATGAATGAACAGAACACTTTTATTTGCCACTTATTT
>CAJPEX010007175.1:0-10537 GCA_905338405.1 Notodromas monacha | reverse complement strand
AAAATTTCAATTATATTTCCAAGGTGATTCGCTAAAATTTCAAGAAGGAAATTAATTTTAAGCCAGTTTTCAATCTGAATTTTCCACTCTTGAGCTTGAATAATTCCGTAACTAAATTTACATTGATTGTTGGTCAAGCATAACCTTGAATGAGTTCATCGTTTTATCTTCGCAAGATGAATTTAATGCGATACAAATGAGCATCATTAAAAAGGAAAATGAGCGAGTGATCCTCGATTTTTATGAAAATGCGAACTCTGCTATATACCGGTACTCATATCACTTTCTTCGGCTAATTTTACAGAAATAAGAATTCTAGAATTGAGAGTTTCGATCAGTCTCAAAAAGTGATGAGGATCATCCCTACCTTTGGATTTATACAGTGAAATATTGTTTAACAACGATTCTCGTTATAATGGATATCCGAATACATAGCAATTTTTCTTTAGGTCTCTGTTCAATAACCATAACGTTAAAGCAATTATTTTATGAATAATTTCTTTTCTTTACGCTAGAGATTTTTCACTGGTCTCAAAACTCTCAAAGGCTTCGTTGTAACGAGGTTTTAATGTACAGTATTTTACAAGGGCACGAAACTTGAGAGACCAGCTTTTGGGATATAAACGAAAAACCGAGTACAGTCAGATTAATCCGGAATTTCAGTCCGGTTTCCCCACACGAAAGAAGAAGGAGAAGAAATAAGCACGCACGCGAAGTTCATCTCAACGCCGAAACCCGGATCATCGCGAGTTAACCGCAGTCACTCGCAGATAATTCATCCCAGGCACACAAAGCGTTTATCGCACTACCCCAACACCCGTCCCAGCAATATTCACAGCACGTCGACTCGGAAGTGCGGTTTCTGCTGAATTATTCATCCCGTCCGGGCAGCAATCAGCGGGCACTGTGTGGCACGCGTCGCAGGTGCCCCAGGTACATCAGTCACGGGCTCGTAATTTAAAATAATGCTAGCAATGCTCAATGTCCGGGACTGGCTCATTCGAACAGTCGTTCATCATCAAACAACCGCGGTCGACGATGACGATGACGTCGTTATCGTTCTAACACTATGTACAGTACTGTATTCCAAATATACGTCGAGCTTCGAGGCCTCACATATTGACGCAATTTATTTTTTATTTTTTAGCTGGGATTGTATGACGCACGTTCATTGCGTTCAATCTCTTCTGCATCAAAAGCCCTTTTTCTCTTTAATTAATCTCGTTGTAAACCTTTTCCAAACGCTACAGCGATCGACGGATGACGTTTTTTTCGTTCTTCTTCTTTTGCTGAGTATTCGAAGCATAAGACGATCTTCGTGGCCACAAATAACGAATCCATTCTTTTTTTTACCGAGGTTGTATGACGCACATTCATCTAATTCAATCTCTCCCGAATCGGGAATCCCTCGTCTGTAATTATTTCCGGTGTTAACCTTTTTCAATCCATACAGCAATCGACTGACGACGTTTTTCTTTTTTGTTCTTTTGCTGTGCATTCGAAATATAAGACGATCTTTGTGGCCTCAAATATTGAAGCAATTTGTACCCGGATTTGTATGACGCACATTCATTTTATCTCTTCTGAATTGGAAAACCCTTGTCCGTAATTGTTCTCTGCGAACACATTCTCGAATCAATCCAAGGTTCGGCCGATGACGTCGTTACTGGTTTGACATTCGAAATATACGACGAACTGGGTGGCTTCAAATATTAAAAAATAATTTACTGTGGTTTTTATGACAAATATTCAATAAATTTAATTTCATAAATCCCGTGTCTGCAATTATTTCCGGAATAAACCTCCGAACACTTCAGGGTTCGACCGAAAACTTCGTTATCGTTCTTACACTGTGTATTCAAAATACAGTACCGCATAAGACGACCTTCGTGGGCTCAAATATTGAAGCTTTTGCTTTTACCTTGAGGCTATAAGACGCAAATTCTTTGCACTCCATCTCTTCCTACGAATCAGAAATCTCTCGTAGGTATCTTTTCCGACGCTAACCTTTTCCAAGCACTTCTTCAGGGATCGAAGCCTTTTGTCGTCGAACGAAAAACGACTGCGAATTGATTTTATTGGATTTGAAAGTTTTTTATTCTTTTCTTCAGAAGACGTATCTCGACTTTCCCGCAGGGAATTTTCGTGAGAAAACTACGAGTTATATTCGAGTCAAGACATTATTTCAATAGTTTTCGTCAGTGTCACACTACAGTTAATGCGTTAACTCATTATATATCAGTGCCCATTCTGAAATGGACTGCACGCGTTAAAACAGAAAATGGGGTCATTTTCGGCGCATTTCTGCGGCACACGGGTCACTGAAAGCACTCGGCTTTCGCAATTTATCACTTGATGAAGAACACATGAAGAGGGGTGAAGAAAGGCCGATGGTTGGGTGCACATCGCCCCGGCGGGAATTTTTCATGTCCAAATAAATTAATGAAGATGGATGTTCAAATCGGGCCCGGCGTCATTTTGAGGACAAAGGGTGATCTCTAATACTGATCGTGTTTGTGAAAATACATTTGAGGAGACATCGCCAGAATTTTTCAGTACTTCTTGAATGAAAACATTGGCTATCATGTCCGATACGTTAACACGAAAGGTTTGTCGGTAATTGATTGACTTATGATCAAGCTGCAGGATTCTTCTGGAAAGTTTCTCAGCTGTGACACTGAGGATTACGTTGACCACAGTCAATTCAATTCTCGTTTGAATGATGTAAAACGTTATGTAAACACATGATAGACCACCGAAAGCATTTAACAAATAACAGGATAAAAAGGTGCTTTCGTAGATGGGGTTGCAAGGGTTCATGCGAACTTTATACCCTCATCACGAGGTCTATCTTGTGATGATTTTTGAAAATCCGAAGAGCTAACCTTCGCCGTAGTTCAGATTAAGATTGTATTCTGTCTGTTATGGCAAAGAGAGAAAAGAAAAGGTGGTCTTCGCGAATTTTTGCCCTATAGCAAATTATGCTTTGCAACCTAATGTCCAGTTGACACTCTCTAAATAAAATTGAAAGTTTGCAGGGTTCACTGCACCGTACAGAGAAAAGCAATTGGCTTCAAAAGCCATATAAGCAGTACCTTTAGGTGTTCAAGAGGTTGAAAAATGTTGCCCTGGAACTTCTCATCAGGCTCGGAACCACTAAAACCCCACAGGAGAGCAAGTTAAAATGTCAGCAATTTCTCTCGGTACACAAAATACTTGCTATGAATCATAAAATCGACCGGAAGCACAGTTATATATACTGTAGTACGAACACCTCGCGACCTCCGTTTCCCGCATGACTACAGCAAAAATTACCTCTTCGGGATCATAACACAACCGAGATAGAGAGAGAGAAAGAAAACCCTGGGAAAGACACAAGAAAAAAATATACATATTCCGGGGGCATCAACGAACGACATAAAAACCTCGGCGGGTGTTATTGCGAAATTGCCTCGGAACGGCACGCGAACCCGGGATTTATGTTTCCCTCGGGCGCAAAGGGGGGCGAATTCTACGCGGAACCACGCTGATTAAGGAATATACGTAGGTGTCGGAAGGATATTTCCCCGGAAGACCCGTAACACGTGCTTTCATCGCCGACCAACAGAAAAATAAAATATAAAAACACAAAGCCACGTCATTCGTTCCTCCCCGTCGCGCATTCGATTCCCAGTCACGGGGTGCTAAAGTCGTTATTATCTTGCCGGAAGGGTTCCTACTTTTTCCCGCGCATTGACGACTCTGGTTTGATTGCTTGAATTGCAATAAGGATCAGAAAATGGCAAGAGACTCCCAAACCGTTTCGTGAAAGCAGAATCTGAGTGATAAATGCGAAGAAAAACAAGTTCAGAAGGGCTTCTACTATCGAAACAGGACCCCCAAGTTCTATCAATCTCGGGCTTCCCTTTTCTGATCTTATAGATTGAATGAATTTAAACTTTGCCAAAAATTTCGTAAAATTGCCTGACGTGTTTCCCCGCCCAATTCTTGCTCTCTCAGATTAAATTCCCAGGAAGACGAGAGCTTGAAAACTATCACGTCCATAATGTAAAAGATATTCCTCAAAAACCGTGAGTAAAATTTCAATTACAGTACTGTACTAGTTAAACTGATGGGAAAATTCTCTGAAAACAGAACGAAGAATATGGAAAATGTCGGTCAGGATTCGCATGAACTTCATTCATAAGAGCTCCATATTTACGTGGATCGGCAGGAAGTCATGCTTGAATTACAATTGACGGTTTGGAATGGTTCTTTGAACAAGTAAAACTACCGTAAAATTCTTCAATGCCGTCTCTGAAGAAACAGGAAAGTCAGGAACCATTAATGCTTCGCTTCTTTAGATAGATTCCCCTCTTCACAAGGTCATTCATCGACAGCCTTCATCATTTCGATAGAACAAAAGACGTCAAGGTCTTCTTTGCAAATATCGATTACGAAATGTTTCGAAGATCATGCATCAACGTCTCCTTCAAACAGATTCTAGATCAGCATTCTTCCCATTATTTTATATAAATTTAGAATTTTCGAAAATATTCAACCAACAACATTTCCAGGGAATCCCATCTTCTCAATACTGTATAATCTGGAAAAATGGGTCAAATCAACGAGAATTTTGGTTTCGTTCATGATATGATTATATTGAGGTTCTTCGTTTGGAAAACAATTGAAGATTCAATGCATTGGCCTGAATGTAGCTCCTAAGCGTAGATTTTTTTTTTGTAAGCCCAAAGGTGATTCATGGTTTTTGGAAAATATTAATATTTGTTTCATTGGGTCCATGGTTTGAAGCTAAAATTGGCGGCAGCCAGAATGGATTCTTTGCGCAAAAAACCAATACCGACGGGAAGTAAAATAAATAAATAATGCTGAAAAATTGCGCAGGAACCAGAAGTGGACTCACCATCGTAGATGTTGTAGCGATGATGAATGTCAAGGTCCCAGCCTCCGATTTCCGAGACTTCCATGCGGAACCCGTGGATGCGGGCGGAGCGCGAAACCCAGACCGGCCGTGAGCAACCCGAGTACTCGTACCCGACAGCCACCTTGGCCCAGGTCCACCCGAACACCTTCTGTTCGTATACGTTTCGCTTGTCCCACACGAAAGTGTACGTCACATTGGGTTCTGCTTCGAAAGTTTTCTCCACAACGCGGCCTTCGATCGTCAGCTCCAAGTGCACAACTGCCAACTCACCAGGCACTTGAGACCCGGTCAGCTGGAGCCACAGCGTCGACATGAAACCCAAAGCGTTCTGGCTCTGGTACACCAGGTGCAGGTTCGTCTCCGAAATCTTCACGGATTCTTGCAAAACCTTTTCAGTTTCATGCAAAAAAAGTTTAAAAATAAATGAAGTAAGACTTGAACCCAACTGAGCAGACACCAATATAACACCCGTCTTCAGAGAACATCCAAAGAGAGAGGATGCTTCTGCTTTCTTCATTCTTGAAGCCAAACAATGTAGAATCTAATCTTCAAATTAAAACTGCTTGGGATCCAAAATAAAAAGCGCCTCAGCACTCAAATTTTCCTTTCATTTGGATGCATTTTTTCAAGCTATTAAACTCAGCAACAATTTTGCATTGCGCATGACTTTCCTGCAGAAGAAAAAATTTGTTGCGTAAACAACTTACGCTTCAACTGCAAACATACGAAACCTCATCTTTGGCTAGAATAAAAGTGTCCTTATTAACGAATTATCTGAAAATACGGTAGTATAATACAACAATAACTCAATCTCTGAAAAAAAAGTTGCCAAAAAAAACAGTACCGTACTGATACTGTATTTATATTTTAAGATTCTCTGCTCGAAAAAGGCTGAATTTTTCTACATTTTATCAAACCTGATCTCCTGCATTTTATCAACTTAGCAAATAAAACTCAACCGACAGTTTGACCAAACAACTGAAGCAACAGCAACAGTAACCAGATACAATCTCGAAATCCATATCCATCTATTATTCAGCACAATCACAAGCAATGGGTGAAAATGTGCACGACAAAGCCAACAAAAGTCAAGCAGGTCGATAACTCTAGCTCTTGAATGTGGGCTGAATCCATTTGAACAGTTTCCAGAATGAGTGGAAACATTGTGAAGTTTTGAAAAACTGTACAAAATATCTTCCGTACGTCTTGAAAATCGACTAGTAAAACGACAATCACCACAAAATCATGCCTAATACCACATTTCATTGCGACAAAATTGACGTAACCACAGGACAATAACGGTTCTTTAGGAAAAAAATCTTGGCATTAAAAATCCAGGAAAACATATTATTTCGAGTTTACAGTCAAAAGCATTGTTTTCAAAAACAGAGTGAAATTGACGCATAATTAATACTTGGCACTTTCGAGTCTTTGAGGCTCTCGTTTTCGCGGAAATGGTATTTCAGAATGAAATGAACAAGAAAAACATACCTGAGCCTCTTCCCAGGCGATGCTCTGGGTGGCATCGCCGCCCACAAGCTCGGGGCGCCACGCAGGGTACACTATCGGCTGGAAGGCGGCGTAGTCGTGGAGTCCACAAGGGTGGTCGCCGCCGTGGCGTCCCTTGGGATCCCACGTGACGCCGGCTGCGAAAGGATCGTCTTTGTCTAGCTGCATCACGNACCTGAGCCTCTTCCCAGGCGATGCTCTGGGTGGCATCGCCGCCCACAAGCTCGGGGCGCCACGCAGGGTACACTATCGGCTGGAAGGCGGCGTAGTCGTGGAGTCCACAAGGGTGGTCGCCGCCGTGGCGTCCCTTGGGATCCCACGTGACGCCGGCTGCGAAAGGATCGTCTTTGTCTAGCTGCATCACGACCGCCGGTGCGACGACGATCTCATTCCATGGCACCGACACTGTCGCGATCGCCGGCTTGAATGGCGATCGCTGGAATTGGAAAGTCACCGAACCGCCTCCGTTCACTAGAATGTCGTACCTGTCAAGCAGCGGAAAACGCAGAGAAAAATAGAATAAGAAATCGCTTGCATTCTCTTAATAATAATTCATATGCAAAAAAACATGTGCTCTGAAAAATCTTTGAAATACGAGTGGGGCCTTATTTTCTCGCGATGTTTAATTTTTTTGAAAGGCATTTCAGGAAACGATTAGCATTGTTTACTGAAAATAATTGTTTAAATTATTCCCTGCCTCCGAAATGTTAACTCCATTCCAAATTCACTCAATTTTGCGACCAAAGAAGACAATAATTGTACACTCAAGTTATTCTTTTTGCTTCAGAAAGGCGAAATCTCAAAAGAATAAGAGTATTGCATCGTTCAGAATCTTCTGCAAGGTATTCAAGGAAATAAATAATTCATCATAAAAGGTATCCTGAAATATTGCGCAGTATTCAAATTTATGCACCAAAGTCGTCTAAACTCTATAGAGTTTAGCTTGCTGTTGTCTTCAAAGGTTCATAAATGGCGACTTGAAAGTAAAAGAAGAAAACATTAAGATTAACTAAACGATCACATTCTAGAATCATGAAAAATGTTAAACACAAAATCCGCGTAAGTTCAGATCACCAAAACCTCAAGAGCTATGGAAAAATCGGAAAAACTATCAGAGTTGTAGGTAGAAAATTAATTTGAACTTCGAATCTTGGAAATAGACACCTCTCGAATCGGAAAGACCTTCGTATCAAATTAATTGAGAAAAAGTCCATAAATATCTTCTTTTTAAATTGGCCCTGAAACAATTTTTGGACAGTCCCAACTTTTTCGGCTGAAATGAACCAGCAATTTTTCTCAAGGAATAGATCACGACAATGCAGTTTTTACATTTAAAAGACCATCCAATCTTTAAATTATCAAGATCGCAGATGACAATAGCAACTCAAACGCCTTTCCGAAGAAAACGTAGTTGAAAAAAAATATGCATGAGAAACGGGGCTCTTTTATTCTACGCTAATACAGTGTTGGTAAAAAAAACCCACGTTGAAGCTCAATTTTTCATGATTTAATCCGTTGAATTACACAGAAAACTTTCTTCAATACCCTTTGTTCGAAGGTTCTCACGCGTGAAAGATTTTACCCGTCGCCGAAAATTTCATTTCGATAAATAGAATGAGAAAAATTTTGTTTCCCCTCTTGAAAGTATGAAACAGCATTATTTCGGTGTTGGAAGGAAAAAGTCTTACCATCCGCCAATGCGTGACACGGAGAAGCCGAAACGCTGATCCCTATGCACGCTGACGCGAACGCCGACGATCCCGAGACCATCCTTGTTGACGACTCGTCCCCTGACGACTGACACCCGCCTGCAAATTCGTCGCATTCCGGAGAACATTTCTACTTTTATTCTCAATTCATAATAGTCCATGGGAACCGGCAAAAATGCGGCTGTGCAACTCTCCGCCGATTCAGGCAAAACAGCGGAAATGATAATCGTACGGCAAAGAAAACAAAAATATCGCTTCTTTCCAAGTGGAAATTACTCCGAACGAGATGTTGGACCACTGCGAGTCAACTCACTTTGACGAAAGTTCGGCTGCTTGTGGAATTTTTTTTACAAATCAGTTTCAAAATTTCGGAAGCGTCCAATTAAAATTTCAATAGTTGATCGTCCTGGTCTCTAATCATTCGCCAGCTACTCGATGACAGAAATGGAAGCTGAAACCTATATTGGTCTTCAATTATACAGTAAATTTAAACCTGGAAAAAGGTAATTCTCATTGTCTTTCAACTTCCATGCGTATTCAAGCGATTACAGGCCGAAATGTTTCTTCAGGAGTGACCCGTCAAAATCTAGGATGAAGTCTTCACTCGATATTACCTGAAATCTGAAAAACTCGAAATAAATATGTCTCAAACACAAATTGAAACAAAATAACACATCGTCTCTTTCTTTTAACGTGTTTGAACTATTGTATCAAAGACAGCATGCAATTTACCACGTTTGTTCTTTCTAAATACTCCGTCTACATGTAACCACCTTTTCATGGAAAAAGCCGCATTTTTATTCCTGAAACATTGAAATTTAAGAAATTTTATGCAGTGGCCTGTAATCAAGTAAATACGGCATTCAAAGTTGGGTAGAAATTCATGCACGAAAGTTTGAATCGGATTCTATAGTTTATTGGGCGAAATTATCACTTTCGGAAGTACTCTGCTATGTTAAACTAATTATCAAAATCATCGAACACTTAATCCCGGGAAATTCAACCTACGAATGTAAGTTTTCCGTGGGATACGAAATTCAAAGCAACTAAGGATGATTCTCAAGCTACTCAGCAAAAACCGATAGTTTGAGCTCATGCACAATTTAAACGCGTCTGATCCAAATTTTTAAAACAAAACGAAAGTCACTTACTTTTCCTCGGCGTACTCCCCAAACTGCAAAATTACTAAAGCATTTGGGCAGCACTTCGTGAATCTGAAAAGGTTTTCTGTCAATAAAAGTTATCACAAGTTTCCGAGTTGTTCATCTAACTGGACGATTGCCGAAATCTCTTCAACCTTTTTTTTTTCAAATCCGAAAACCGGATAATATTTCCATCACATCAGCCGAACTCGTCGTCCAACTTTTTTCAAGTAAGCGGGTTACGTGAAAAAAAAAAAAAAATTCGGCGTGAAACTAGAGCTACGAAAGCAGCTCTAGTCGAACCAATTACGATGACCAACGCCAACTAAAATATCGGAGAGGAATCGAGGATAATGCAAATAAAAATGACGTCACCACGAGCACATTTTTTGCTGAAATAGAGTCACAAAAAACAAAACAAGGCACAAACGAATCCGGGTTGGAAACGTGAGTGGTGCATGCAGTTTCCGTAAGAACCAAAGGGAATCGGACGAGGACACGAACACGAGGACACACGAAGATAACACACGAGCCCCTGACCACGACACAACTACCAAAAAACCTCTTATTTTCTTTCACCTTGGATTTCGTGCTCAAATGGGAAGATAAAATGACGCAACACTAAGAAATTTGCGTTTGTCTCCAGCCCTTCAAAAATTCGTGTATTATAAAGATTTTTTCGAATTATTGAAAAAATGAGCTGCACAGTTTCGTTGCTTCGGAAAAAAAAGCTGATTTTCGAGACACAATTTGGCCATGAAAAATTGCCAATCGTTGTACAGAATCGATCAGGAATCATCGAAAATACAAAGAAATGCCATGGGACATCGATGCGGGAATTTTAGTAAAGAAGCACATTCAAACTACTGAAATGAAGTTTCCACAACTCAGCTCCCAATTTTTTTCAAATCATTGAGCACAAGCGTCAAGCTCCTATCAATTCTTACTTCCTCTCGAATCTACATAAATTAATATTACGAACAGCAATTAAGAACAGAAGTCGAGAATCCTTGAGAAATGCTAAGCATACTTTTGCTCCACGGCGGGAAACAAGCTCTGGAATCGGATTCAATTCCGGGCAAAAATTTCATTTTTTCGTCTTCCAAAAGACATCAGGAGCACGATTGCACAGGAATGGGATAAAAAGGGGGGGAGGGGGCATTGTATAAAACAGAAGGCAAGAGAAAATAAAATACGGAGACGACATTTAAGAACGTGAGCTCAAAAGGACGCAGGACGGAACAACTTACCGC
>CAJPEX010007174.1:0-10538 GCA_905338405.1 Notodromas monacha | reverse complement strand
GATAAATCTTCTCGCATGAATGGAACGAGAGCACCCACGTGCGGGTCCCAGAAGATATTTTATACATAGAGCCGTGTCCTTGCTAATTATCGTTGGACAAGTCTTGCTTTCTCTGATGAAGAACAAGAAAAGAAATACATATACAGAGTATATTTAATCGAATGTAAGACGCACATTTGTTTCGAGGAAGTTGAAGAAAGCAAAAATAAATAAATATCGTGTGATGCGTCATATATACAGATTGCCTCACTTCCTCTGAGGAGAGACAGATAAGAGTGTGATTATTCAATAATACCGGCTATAATTGTGTGTAATTTTTCAAACTTTGAACCAGTTTACTTGAGTATAGTGAAAATATTTCGCGAAAAATTTGGCAAATTACGAGCAGAAACGAAGGTTGGAGAGTGAGAAAATAAAATATCCTGCTTTTTGATGAGCAAAAATGCATGAATTTCAGCCAGTTGCGTGAAGAAGTACTGTATATGAGGGGATGTAAAATTATGGTGTCCTCGGGATAATATTAATAATATGGACCACACTATGACCATATGCTGCAAAATTTGAATTTGTCTTTATTTGTGATCAACTCCAGAGGTAACATTAGGTGTCAGAGACTCGTAAAGCAAAATTATAAACTGAAAAAAATAAAGCTGACAAAGAATTCATCGTACTTCCCTCAAAAGGAACCAGATACCCTGGAAACCAAAAATAATTCCGAAGTTTCATCAACCTCCCTTCAAAAATTTAGAATGACAAAAATACCAAGGCATGTGCCTCACCAGCTTGTCAAGTGCAGAATCATTCCTTTGTTTACAAAAACATTGTTGAAATAAAAAAAAAAATTTTTGTTCTGGTGCTTGAATGGCTGAGGAGAGTTGATTCTTGTTTTGGGAGAAATTTGAAATGAATTTATTTCAGGAATATTCTCGCAAATTTTCCTGGCTCATTATTTATAAAAATATTAGAAATTAATTTCTAAAAAAAAACCCCAGATTCTTTGTCGATATCTGCTGCGGAGCTCTCGACATTAAGCATGCAAAAATTTTTCAGGAAGATTAGCAAGAATATATTTCGTCATGCAGTTACGGATTATTTTTTAACTTTTCTTGCATTACATTAACCGATGCTTTCTCGATGTACCTTTAAATTTCCGATCAACATTTAGCATATAAAAATGCATCAGCTGTTGCATGCTTGAAATGACCTGCATTTTCTCATTTCCTTCAAATCCCTCGCCTTACATAGCTTTTCTCGAATATTTGTTGAAATATGAGGGAGAAAACTCGCGAATTCTAACAAAATGACATGTAAAATGTCGGGTTAGGTCTTTTTTTATATTGCAGCCTTGCCAATTTCACCTCGATTTTGATCTATGAACGTCTGTAAACTTGTTTCCGTGAAAGGGAACAGAAATCTTGATGCATCACCTTTTCTTTGCTCTTTTTTCCATGGTCGCAGGAGTCAGGATCTTCCCGACATGGGCCGAAGGTGAGTGATCCTCTCGATCCATAGCTTCTGTCTTTTATTCCTCGAGCTCGCATGAAGCATGCGTTCAAAAATAACCAATGTTCAAAAGAAACCCATAAACTTATAAACGAAGATTGATCACCTCTTCCTCCTCCTCGTGCCTGACTGACTTTGACGGGATATAGCCGGGGAAAACGGAAGGAAGTGAAGCGATGGTCGGCAAAAGTTTTGTGTCGCCTTGCTGAAATGAGAGGAGTTCGTCGCCGAGTTCCACTTGTCTGTTTGGCACGGATATGCATGAATAAGTATGCCGGGAATGGCTTGAGGGGAATGAGAGGGCGGTGGGGGGATATTGGGACGTCCTTTTGTGTTTCAAGTTGTGCACATGACAGATACTTGGCGAACAATATTTCAGCACTCCACGAGGCTGACTAATGCCTTGTCGATGCGTCACCTGCAATATTTCCCGGAGTCGGGCCGAGAACCTTTCCATATCTACGAAGTCGGAATTTGAGGACAAACCTTTTTATTTTTTCTCCGCTGATTTCAACCGATGCGACCATTTTTGGACAAAAGAGCGAAAGAGGATCAATAGTAGAACGGGAGGCTAATACTGTACATTAAAATCTCATCACAACAAACTTTTGGGGAACACAGATAAAGTTGGTTATGCTGAATAATTTCTTATAACAAGATTTTTGAAATTGAGGACAGGAAAATATTTTTTCCACATCAGACCTAATCAATTGTATCTTTATTTTCTGGCATTCTCACTTTTTTAGATTACAGTATTTGAAAATTGAGCAATCTTTAGAATTTTTTTATTTTGTCATAAACTTCAATGGATGCATGATTGCATTTTTTGTAACAAATTGTAGATGAATAATTAAGGAAGGATGCTTCTAAAAAATCTAGTGCATTACTGATCAGAAGCAGCAAGCACAGTTTCTCGAGTATCCACCCTCAAAATAAATATTTGCACTGTTCTCTGGCATGGTTTTTGCAGTTGAGGGAAAATTGCTTTGTTTCATCCCTCCCAGAAAAGCTCTTCCTCTCGAGTGGATGATGTGTTGACCCAAATGAAAGCATTTTTTTATTGATTACTTCCATCCAAGCTACGAGAACCATTTAGTCATAATGATAAAGAAGATTTCAGACAGGGTCTGACTCAGTAAAACAATTTTCACGTTGAGAATTCATTGTGAATTGTCCAAAAATGATTGTTATACATTGCTGGAATTGTGTATTTTGTTATAGCAAGATTGTTTCAACATATACTCTATGGGCTTTATTCTGGGATTTGAGAGAAAATTTGTTACACTGTCAATTTTGTCGCAATGGTATTTGTTGTATCAAGATTTTACTTTTGATTTATTCTGCGCAAGTTTTCTAGCAAATCTCAATGAAATCCCAGCGCTCGTTTTTGAAAAATTGTAATGCTTGGAAATCTGTTCATTAATTGATAATTTTCGGTTTATTATCAAGTGACGCATCCGGAAAGTTTCAAAATCATTCCGAGTCCTTACGTTTTATCGCTCAAGAAACCTCTGAATTGCACAAGAAGTTCAAGGGTGGGATCGCGAACCGAAAATTGGCAAAATTTCATGATTCGAAAAGGTTTTCTTCGTTTGTCAGTGTCGTTGATGATTGAAAAAGGTGCGTATTATCGCAGGAGATGGAGATTGATATTTTGTCGATTGTCGCAGACATGCATCCGTGTGATGCGATCTACACCCCGTGGTCGTGGTCGTCGATGGTGCTCGCGTCAATGCATCCATTTCTCTTGGGCAATATATACAGGGACGTGCTCCTGGTTGTGTATATAAAAATCCGGTGTGGACAAGGACAGAAAAAGACGACGAAAAAATATACGAGACACAGAGAGAGAGAGAGGGGAAAAAATTCCAGCGACGAATGACGAAGGAAGCGCCATGCGGTCGATGATCGGACTACTGCAGGGTGTGCTTTTGAGGAAGGCCATGGATCCATTTTCTAACCACGTCGTGTGTTGCTTCTGCTTATTCTTCATTCACCATCCCTCGTTTCTTCTTCTTATTTTGTATTTGTGTGTGTGTGATGTGTGTTTGGGGGTCCCTATACAAACGACGAGGCCTTGATGCGCTTTTCGCGCTTCCTGCTCCGTCACGTCAGTCAGTTTCAAAAGGAGAGCTGCTGCTGGGCGAACCATCGTCAAGCATGTTTTCAAAGCCGCGATATCTTGCTATCATTTGGAACATTTGCAGAAGGACCGAGTACTGCCTGCTGTCCGAGGTTTCCGAAGTTGAAATAATTCTTAAAAGGGAGTTTATCAACGTCCGTCTGGTGAAATAATGTCAGCATGTTTGCTTTGCTGATTTTTTTTTCATCTGTTTGTTCGTCTGAACTGATATCGAGAGCGTGAGGTTTATTTTGTTGGATTTATGCTCGGAGTTGGAGATGAATTCAACGCCACGGCTACGGGATCTAATGATCCGAAGAGATCACATCTGGTTAAATGGGTACATTTTTATTATTACTGTATTTGAACTCGTCCGATCCCGGAAAAAAATTGCGTTTATTTTATCAGTGAAAAATAATTTGCGAAGAAAAAATAATCTCCTTATTCTTCAAAACACTGGATATACATCATCTGGCGTCAAAGGAAATCAAACATACAGTATTTTCCTCCGGAGATCAAACTGTTTCCTTGAAACTAATTTCATGTTGATATTACGTCTTGAAAAACGTATGCTTTCAAACTTTCAAGCGAAATTCAGCGAGAGAGAGAATATGTTGAATATTCATAAAACGATTTTAAATTTATCTGAGCAATTGTTTTCAGTCCCCTCGAACGTTCATAGACATCCTAGAGGCACGGATATTGATATATGATCAAGAAATCAGCTATTAAATTCCACTTAACGTTTTTACCATCACTAATACAGCAGAATCACTACAAAGCCCAGCTCTATTGAGATTTGAGACAGAGCAAGTCAGATTTTCCGAAAACCGGAACTGGTGATTTGGTGAAATTTATTCAAATTCTTATCATTTTTCAAAGAAGAATGTCCGATCCTTTATTATAATGTTTGGCGCTACTTTTAGAGAGAATGCTAAATCCAGTACAGTATTTAAATTACCATGAAATTACCCCCTGGTGTAATCACCGCATTTTACGTGGTGTTAGAAACGTTGGACGTCTCAATTTTGAGCAAGAACATCTGTAAGAAAAGAAGATTTTCCTTTCATTGATCCTTGCAATTGTTTAAATTATATTTTTATTGATTTGATGAGAGAAACCCGAGCCTCCTTCATCCTTCAAAAATGCTACACATATTCAGCTTCTGTTTTGGGGATTTCTCGTTACTTTCCCAGCAAATAATTAGGCGCTTTGAAATGCGTTTCTAGCCCAAAATGCTACGCGTTTCATACTCCTCTATGTTACGCCTACTTGGGATTTTAAATAATGCGTATCAGATAGGCGTTTCAAAATGCCTGCCTGTTAAAATCAAGAAAAGAAAAACAAAAAATCAGAAAACACAGGGGTAACAATAGAACGCGTTAAAAATGCATTCCAAATGCATAGCAGAAAGATTTTTCAGAACAGCAACACAGAAAAAAAGAAAACAAAGAAAGGCATAACAGAAGAAGCTGGGCATAACAGTTACACATAACAAATGCATTATGTAATGCGTAACTGTTTATGCCCAGCCATTCCTGTAACAAATCATTTGCTGGGTTTGTCTGAATATAAGACCTGAAACAGTAATACATTTTGGACAACACTGGCTTGTAGAATAATGCTTATACTGCAGCTTCTTTTATGGCGACATTTTACATTCGAAATCCAGCCTATTTACAGCCTATTCGCGGATTTGGATTTTAGATTAGTTTTCAGGCGAAAATTCAGCTGGAAATAAGAATGTCATCTATAACTGCTTTTGAATGAATGCGAGTGTGTATAGATAGGATTGTACTTGATGAGAATCTGCGTTGCTGCTGCAGATCTTTATAAATCTGAGGCTGCTGAAAAGAAGGAAAGAAAAGGGAGGATATCCCACGGCGATCCATAATCCCTTAATTGGAGTTTCGAGGATGAGCCCGGGGTCCGCTCGATGTGGCTGTCGATAATGCAAACGCCCGGTCCGAGTCATGGGGAGCTCAGATTTCCTTTCGTGTTGTTGTTGATCGCCTGGTGTTCTGGACAGAAAGGAAGCAAAAAGTTTCTCAGGGTTCCTCAGTAGCAGCAGCTCCTCTTTCTTTCTGCTTTTCGTCCCGCGGTATCTCTGGAGATTCTCCTGTTTTGTCTTTGTTGCTCTCGTCTTGCTTTGTTCTTTCTTCGTTTTCGCCTTCTTCTTCTTCTTCGTCTTCTTCTTCTGTTCCCTCTCGCAGCCTTTCTTCCCATTTATTTTGGAGCTCTTGTTTTCGTTCCCGTATTTCGAGGTTCTTGTGCGGAGGAGATGGAATTCTCGGGTTCAGCCGCGCGCATATCGCGCCTGCTCCAGCGTGTAAACTTCTCAGCGTGTTTCTCGCGAGGAGAGGAATAGATCTTCCGGCCATTCTGTTCTTTCGGGGACGGTGGTTCTTTAGAGTTTACAGTTTGTGAAAAATACGTGGACAACAACGCATATTTCATGGGAACAGAAAAAAATCGCTTTGAAGAAAATTTCGTTCTCTATAGGAACAACTTTCTCCATATAACTGCCGTAATTTTGTTGGATCCCGTAGGGTCCTTTTCCGTGTGATGCGGGTTGTCTACAACGAAATTCATGGAACATGATGAAAATTCGTTGTGAGAAGAATTTTGTTGAGAATTTATGTTTCTGGTTCCACTAAATGTATGCAACTTGAAAAAATTCGTTGTGAAAAGAATTTCGTTGTAGACAACCCGTGTAACATGGGAAAGAATCACTTAAGACCCAAAAATTTTTTAAGCAGAGAAAATCATTGTAGAAAAGCTAGGAAGAATCTCGTTATAATACAGGTGAATTCTTTCTACGAACATCTTGTTCGTTCTCAGCATCTCGGAATTTTTCCATCAAGTCCAATGGGATTCGCTCTCCATATTATTGAGGTTCTCTGCAAAAAAATTATCTTCTCGACAAATTTTTTCTAGTCTCTTGAAGTTTGTTGTAGATAGAGTTCACACCCGTATAGAGATACATACTCTTGTCAAATTTCTGCAGCGTTTGTACATTCGAACTTCCGTTTTTTTTGCACAACTCTGAGGATTGTCAACTGACTGTCATCCTTTTTAATTCCGATTAATTTAACTTTCTGGTTAATTTGTAGTGCGAAGTACTGTATACTTCTTTGCTTTCAGACTAAGGATTGGAACAACAGTCAGATGGGAAGATCAACGTCACTGCATTGCAGTTTTAAATTAAAATGAAAAGGTAAAAAAAATTTTGAATAAATTTAATTAGACAAAATTAGAGTTCAGCTAGACAAAATTGAAGTTCAGACTGATCCAAATATGACTGGTCCTATCCCGAACATGTAAAACGTTTACGTTTTTTAATGCTTCACTAACTTGCTCTCAAATATTATTATTTTATGTGTAGCATGTATAAAATTGTCTACAAAAATGAGCCCAAGTTATTGTCACTATTACTTGTTCACAGTGAATTTTATAATGTTTTATCAACTTCTTGGTGAATAATATTCCCATCACTGGATCAGCTCGATAATATTTGATTAAAACTGATCTTGACAGCTAATAATCAATTTTTTTTTAGTTTTCATTTCGTTATTGAAACAGAAAATGACTCCCGACATAGCTGGTTTTGGTTTCCATATCTCTAAGTTACAGTATGCCGTTCTTCCGTTCTTGCTTTGTACCACAAACCAACTTCAATGCAATTTTCGAACACGGGATTCACGGGATGTCAAATTGACTGAGTCATTTCGCCGGTCTGTTCACGAAAGCATGTACACTTTATTCAATGTTTCCCCTAGAAACAGAAAATAATCGTATAATCAAGTATAGAAGACTAATATGGAAAATTGAAAATGCTATTGATGCTTGGTAACGTGTCAATTGAGCGCCAATCACAACTTCGCGTAATCCAGTCGAGAGTTAGCTCAAAAAGCCGATTCTTCAAAAATTCAACAAGCAGTTTAAATCACCGCTAGGACCAGGAGACAAATTAAAAATGGAAATATTTTTTCCTTCACTTCGAATATTGAAAATCTTGTTTGACTGGAATTACAGCCAATTTCTACGTTTTTTGCTCGGCAAAAACATCGGGCAGTGGATTTATATGTTATTACCCCCCCCCCCCTCTTCGAAAAAATTTAAATAACCTCAATGAATGACTTATTTCTGACCAGAAACATAATTCTTCAACATCAGCAACTTATCTCAATGTTTCCATTCAGCTGACTTCGACGGAGAACGCACATGCAATAATTACATGTTCCGGCATTCACGTCAAACTTCGAGCAGAAGAAGCTGATAAAATAAAATAAAAAAGCATTAACCATAAAAAAAATGTATCCTTATGACTTGCACGGCCACTTTTCGCGATTAGCAGTTCCCTAGGATAAAGAGGAAGCAATCCGTCCTCCACAACGAAAAAAAAAGTTATCCAAGAGAGAAAGATACAAGAGCAGAAGACTGATAGAAGGACTAAAGAACACTCCCCCCCCCCCCCCCCCCCCCCCGAAAAAAAAGAAAGTCATGGCCGCCCAACTGAACAACTGGGAGCCTTACAAGTGAACGTCGAGGTAAACTGAACGTCACGACCCAATTGAGCGCAGACGAAGGATTACACGTTTCCGCGCGGACCTAAAATGATTTTGAAACACCAGGGATTTTCAAAAGCGTTTTCCTCATGTTCACTACAGTTCCAAAAGTGGCTAGGCAGACACCTTCTCAATGTAATTACCACCAATTTGTGCACGCTTCTCAGCCCTTTTCACCCAATTGTTGAAACAGGCCCATTGGAATAGTGTTTAGTTGTCAAATTTTGAAGCTTCACCATCGGACTCAACAGCAGCAACAAGCTGATCCGCGCGGAACCGTGTAACCCCTCGTTTATGGGTAAACTGAGGCTCAACTGCCCTATCTGAGTGCCTCCGATGTAGATGTCGTGGAAAAGTTTGCATAGAGAGAGCGTAATCAAATACAATTTCTTTTTTTATCATTCAGTAAAAAAATTCGCTCGAAATAAACCTTGCTGCATTTTGGATTCAACAGCATCTTAAACAGTATCCGATAGCGAATTTAATTTGATATATTCCATTGACCTGGAAATGTGAATAATTGCATTTTACCAACGCAATCGGTTAAATAAAAATGAGTTTAGAATTTAAAAAAGAGGGAAACATCCTTGCTTTCATCTTCGGGCAGTTTTGTAGCAAGAGCATATTGACAGGTAGGAATGGAGTTACACCAGAAAAATTCGTACCTGTAAATGTTTATTTTATAGTAAAACATCCTATTCATTGAAAATGACAGCCATGAAGCACAAACCTTAAATATAGTTCATCATGAAAAAGAATTCTTTCTATAAAATCCGTGGTTTCATCGTCAGTGCGGTATGGGAAGAAAATCTTGAAAAGTTGGAACGAAGGAGGATTTTGTTGCACCAGAACGATTGGTACCTGCGAAACTTTTTTTATAGCAAAATATCCGAATATTGCAGCGATCAAGGACAGAACTTGAAAATAGATCCCTTTAAACATGGACTATTCTATGTAACAATATTCCACCTTAATGTTGGGAAAATATTCGACCCAAAAAAAATTTGAGTAAAGCCAGTGTTGATTTCAAGGACTCCTCTGATTATTCTTTAGAAATTGAATGTGGAGGAAATCTTCAGTGTTGAGGAAAAATCAACTTAAAAAGGCACGAAATGTAAAATTGTGTAATGTAATCCAGGCATATATTATTAAAAGAAATCCGACAGGTATCTCGTAGAATTTTTTTTCGAGCAGTTCATTAAGAGAAAACATTATAATCAGTAGTATGGCATTTTATAAATGTCTTATTGTGCTTTTTTGTTGCAGCAACTTGAATTTATTTTGTCAAATTGAATGTCTAATTCCTTTATTGAAATAATTTCCGAAGTTCAAGTGCATAATCAAAAGTTCGTTCGGCTTTCATTGGATGACATAGATGACGAAAGCAGGTTGTAAAATCAAATGGGTCAGTCAATTTTCGCTCTTCTCAGTTGTCCTTTGTTCAGAATCGGACGGCGCTCAGCTGTCCCTGCTCTCAATTGTATTCTGCTCAGTTGTTCTTGGCGCTCGCTTGATCCAGCAACCGAAACAAACTCCCTGCAACAACACTGCCACTGTAGTTTCTGGCCTCGAAATTCACGGGAATAGAACAAGAAGAAGAAGACGAATGCCGCAGGAACTCCCCATGGGCCCCGAAAAAAAAATCGTGATACGGAGAAATTCGATATTAGACAGGATCGTTATAGGGAGAATCCACCTGCATTTATAATATTTTCGAAGAAATAATGCCTCGACTTCAGTCATGTATGCTCCAATGATGATAGGGAAGTTTGTTTCAATAATAATCTGTAATGAGGCAAAACCTATAATTATGTGGCTCAGAGTAACGCTAATAGACTGCAAAAAATCGGCGAAGCTGGTGTTAAAATCACGTTTTCTTAGCGCGGAAAAAATTTCAAACGTGCTTTCGAAAAAATCAGCGATGTGTTCATGGCGATAAGTATTGACTTTTTTTTTTCAAAACTAATGCATCATCCGTGACCATATGTAACTAACTAACACGTGCGTTTTTCCTGCAATTTATTTTGCGGCCCTCTTTTCATGCCTTGTTATTACATGCCATTGCAGCTCATTAGCCCCGAAATTCACCTCCAAATTAAAGTTCTTACGTGCATAATGATGATAGTACATCCGTAGTATGCTCATATTTTCCAAGAGCCGTCTCCCATTTTTGCTCTTTCTTTTTCTATATACATCAGTCTGTTTGTTTCATTTTTTTCTGCAGTTCCGGTAGCAGCTCGCGTCGAATAAATCATCCTTCGCTTGAAAAGCGCGTAGAATCTCCAACGAGTTCGTCGTTTCTCAGCAGCGGGAATAAGGCTGAGGAAGGCGTCATTACCTCACAC
>CAJPEX010007173.1:0-10540 GCA_905338405.1 Notodromas monacha | reverse complement strand
TTGAGTTAGATACCTTGAACGCTTTTGTGAGGGGAGTGTGGAACAATTTGGAAAATCCAGGATGAAAAAGCTTTGTAACACATTCTCCAGCACCAGGTGACTTATTCCTGGTGCCATTCTGCTCTGTTACAGTATTCAAGGTTAATTAAAATTTTTAAAAATCTCTGAACACAAATTCATCATTGCAATACTTTTTATGTACTGACAGAAGCTACATAAACACAGTGATGAAATAATCTTGCTACAGCAAAATTGAATGATTCAGTCCAAAAAATTGATCTCTTCAATTTTTTTTCGATATTATATTTTTCTATGAATGAATGAATGAACAGAACACTTTATTTGCTGCTTTTCAGCATTCAAAAGGTTCAATCAAGATTTCCCCCAACAAACCCCCTTCCCACCCAACCCAAATCAAATCTTGATTGAACCTTGTGATTGCTGAAAAGCGGCAAATAAAGTGTTCTCTTCATTCATATTTTTCTATATTTTCTGCATAATTTTCATTTTTTCTATATAGTACAGCACTTCTCATTTTTTTCTATTTTTTCCATATTTTTACAAAGTCCTCGGATTGTTTTGAAAGTGATTCCTCTGCTTGAAGAAATGAGTACCTGTATTACATTTACTCAAGTAAAGTGCCATGCATCCTTGTACAATAAGCACAAATTCACTATGTTGGCCTGATATTTGCAGGAGAATGTATGCTTCACAGAGACGTTTATTCCACTTTTGATGCCATGGACAATTGTGATACTGCAAGAATAAAAAGCATAGAAATTTAAATTTAGAGCTAAATTGTGCCTCAATAAGCAATTTTTAATTCCTCTTTTCATCTTTTTATCTACCATGTTTCAGCTCATTGAATTCATTGGAATGGCATTAATGCTTTGAAAATGTGATTAAGATTCAAATTTCCATTTAAAATCTCAATTTCTTTAAATTTGACAAACCTTTACTTTGTGCTTATTACAAGGACCCTTCTTTTTTTGCTCCCAATTTGGAGGAAAAAATGTGCAAGGATTTATAGTGAACTAATCAAATTCACCAAGTTACCCTTGGTAATTATTTCAACAGAGAACTTTCCAAAATAATTGCCTAGCGAAAGTCTTAATGCGAATAAAATTAATCTGGTGCACCTAGTATTTTTGTAGCTTGCATTTGGTACATGGTTTCCATTGTATAATGAAAAATGTCCCTTCACGGAAATAACAACCAATTCAGACGCAGAAAATGTCGAGGGAAATTTATTTCTTTAGATTCCGTCATTCAAGAATCCTTAGGCGATTTAATTTTAAGGACGATACAGTAAGAATTACTGTAGTTTACAATATACAGGTGAACCCTAAAAAGTCAAACCTCTGTAATTCCTCCCTAAGTCAAATTTTTTTCAAGTCCCTGTCCAAATTCCTTAAAATCAATGCATTAAAAACCTCCCTAACTCAAATTATTTTTTCATAAAACCTCTGTAAGTCAAATTTTCTGAGGCCTTCTGGTTATTATTTCTGTGAAATATGAAAGAGAAAAGGATTAAAACAAATAATTTCATGCATCTTGGAAGGAATTGAAAGAAAAATAAAGCAAATGAGCCCCTGCCTCCAAGTTCAGCACAGTAAAAACTCATCAAGAGGCAAGTTTAGGCCCAGAATCTCCTCATTTACAATTTCTGGAAATTTTTTGAACTAATCCTCACAGCGAGAATTATATTTTCCTTAATTCAAAACCAGCAAAATCAAAACCTCCCTAAGTCGAATTTTTTTCCTGGTCCCTAGAAATTCGACTTACAGAGGTTTAACTGTTGTTCACTACAATAATTTGCAGCATTAAAACATTGATTCAAGAAACTTTCCAGACGCGCGTCCTGAAAATTTATGTTTCCTTGAAAGTGGCTACAGAAACAACTGATCCATGGATTAATGTGCAGCAAAACGTCGAGCTTGTCAAGTCTATGAACGATGTGCAATTTTCTCTGGAGGAGATGGAGAATAAAAACACGCGGAAAAGGCACATTTTTCATCATTCAAGCCAGGCTGTATAAAACGTTCGCGGTTGGCGCGCTAAATCTCCTCGATTTTTCAGCGTTTAACCGCATGGATTGAAGGTCCGTTACCGGGTGTTCCTCGTCACAAAAAGTCCGACGCACGGTATTCCTGGTCTGGTCGAAAGAAACGCGAGAAATGCATCGAGTTCTCACGCCTTATAAACGAGTAAAACATTTTATTCAAAGTTTTGAATGCCTTGAACTTCATGTTAGACAAATGGAATGATTTCAACCACCCCAGAAATGAATGAATTACCCAATTTACTGTATAGCACTTTTTGTGCATTTTTTCCATTCTGGCCCGCAAACTGCTTTACTGTTTGAATGTGGCCCTTGACCACTTCTGAGTTGGGCACCACTGCTCTAGAACAATCTTGTCCACAAGATTGTCTATGTACATGCATCTTTGTACATGCAGAACTCTGTCAGATTTCAATGAACCAGGGAAAAAAATGTCATTCCAGTAGGTTCCTGGTTAGGGAGGCTTTGAGTTACAGAAGCAAGCATTTTGGTTGTAGGAAAAATGTACAAATTGGTAGAAATTGTAAATGGTGATATTCTGGACCTTATGTTGCTTGTTAAATGAATTGTCAGGATGCTGAAAATGGAGGCAAGGGTTTGTTAACCCAATTAGTCTTCAACTCCCTTTTAAAACACATAAAGTGACCTTTTATTGCTTTTCTCATTTCTGTGTCAAGAAAATAATAGCCAAAAGGCCTCTGAAATTTTGAGTTGAGGAGATTTGAGAGGAAACGCCTTTGAGTTGGAGAAGTTTTTTGAGAGGTTTGCATTGTTGCTACAGGAATTTAGACAGGGACTTGGAAAAAAGTTTACTTGGAGAGGTTTGAGTTATTGAAGTTCAATTGCATAAGAATTGTTTGGTCCCATGGGATTATCTATCCATATTCTACATCTTGAGATTTTCTCCTGCAAAATTCTCTCCACAAAAATGTTTTCCTGGTCCCCTGAATTTTGTTGTAGAGATATTCTCCTGTATAAGTTAAATTATTGCACAGACTCTGCAGAAAAGCCTTGTCAACTCATAACTTGCAATGCCCTTGCATGAAACTGCATTCACTCAGAAGAAAATAATGAGTACTTGAGAACCACTGGAAGTGTCTTTCTAAATGTATCTAAAAACTATGCAAGAAAGATTCAAATCTTACAATAACCGTAGTTGCTTGAGCTGTAAATATAAGCATCAAACTCCACTACATCCACTTGTAAGCAATCAAAGTGTCTAGTAGTCTATTCTTCCGTCAACGGTTTGAGACAGCAGCCCCCAATTTTTGGGATACCTGTCCCACTGAAGTTTGCAAATAGCCAAGGGCCAGTCTTGAAGGTAACCCTGAAAACAGGATTAAATCGCCTTGAGATGCCTCCTTAGTAAAACTACTGTGCTGCGGACGAAGTCACCCGATTCTTCCGATTTCGGTGGACAAAAAAAATCACGACTTTGCTACAATTATGTAGTGAATGATGCCCATTATTTTTTCCCGCAGATCCGTTTCTGAAGGCCTTCACAACAAAAGGAGCGAAGATATGGATCCAGTATATAGAAAACGTCAGCCTGACGGGACAGAAAGTACAGTGTGTCACATCACGGACTCCCCTGGCGAATAGGTTGTTACCCAGCTGTTCTCAGGGCACAGAGATATTTTTCTGGCTCCCGTTTTTCCTGAACAGGCTTGCCAACAGCCTCTCGCCTGTTGATTTACGGTGCGGACACGCACGGAACCCAGCCGGAAATCCCGGATAAAATGGGAAACCTTTCTGGTTCCCTGAACCCGGGAAGTTCAGTCCATGCTCCTTCCTGAATGAGTTCCGCTTGGGATTTCGAGAGAACCCCTGGGTGACGTGCTGGATGAGCATGGCAATTAGCAAAGTGAGGATAGCCAAGTAAAGGTGCTGTTCTGGCACATGGGTGAGGCCTGAGAATGGTTCTGTATCCCATTGAAAATACCCAATGCCAGAGACAAATTACAGGTGGACTCACAAAAAAATTCCAGGGACCAGTAAAAAGTTGGTTGTTGAACCCATATAATGCTGGGAAAGAATTCTATGGGGGGAGAAAGAATTCTATAGGCTATGCAGAGAATATTGTTTTAGACAAGATTGTTGTGGATGAAGTCCACCTGTACAGTGAGACCCCCACATGCAGATGCCTTGACCTGCGGACATAGGGACCCTTATTTTCCCAGAAAAAATCAATAAATAAGGCCCAACATGAGGACACTGACTCAACATAGGGACATTTCGTGATGAAATTGCAAATACATTTCAGGCCAAATTACAAGAAACAGATATTTCCAACCCTAAAATTGATGTAAGAAAAGTTCTTGGGCATTTCTCTCACCAAATTGCTATCCATTTAGCTAATTAAAAATTATCTCCAGCATAGAGGGACTTCTACTTTTCTTCACTTGAATGTTATTTTTGTAGATGCCAAAATTTCAGTGTACAGTACAGAGATACACTATTCAATGCCCCAAATGTTCTTATTGTGCTGAAAATGTATTCACTAATTCAAATTCAAGTGGTAAAAAATGTTTTTCAGGGAATTCTGAAGAATATTTCTTCCACAAAACACCAATTAAAAATAATATAATGTAAGTATATGGGAAAACAAAACTCAACTCAGGAACATTTTGACTTGGGGACACTCTTGATGCACCAATTACATCTGCATCTTGGGGTTTCACTGTATTTCATTTCAAATGTGATAAGAATGGAAAATATGTTTAGCAAACAATCAGTACAATGTAAATGTATTCACACAAACACATCCATAAATCATGTGCAGTCATATTGCCCTGAGTCAAACTTGGAAGTACTCAAAAGCAAAGTTGACTTCACAATGTCTCTAGTTACCTAAACTTGCCCATATCATATTTTTACAGATGTTGTACCATTCAAAAGAATATTAAGGAGATATTTTGGGAATCAAACTGTTCGACAAATGTGTGGACAAAATGCTGAATTTCACATCAAGGGTACATATTCCCAATAATTCTATGTTTTCTGTTTTAAAAGCACCTAGTTAAATTTGTATTGCTTTTCCATTTCCTTGGTCCCCACATTAATGATCTAAAAGGATTCAATACATCTGAGTCATGCATGTTTAAAGGGGAAAGCTTAAGAATTTGGGAAATGTAGATGACAGTCTTCTTAAGATAATGAAGACTGGACCAATATTTGACAGAATGAGGTTTTTGATTTTTGAAGGTTTGAGTTAGCAAGGTTCAGGTGCATAATAGTCAAAAAAACTTTTGTAAAATGTATTAAAAATTCTGTACAAATGAACTTTTTCTGTACATTTCAGTTAGATGTAAATCTTACGAAATCAATCAGACAGAACCACTCCATCCATTCCCTTCCAAACAATAAAACATGGGAAAATTGCCTGTACATGAAGCTATGCATGGAAATGTACACCATTCAATGCAAAAATTTATGCAAGAACCCTGTAAATCACAAATCATTTGAAAAATAGTAAGCAATTGACTGCAATTGATACATTTTTCACTAATACCTGGCAAGTGCGTTTCCATCTATTTATGCAGATCAAAAATGAAGTTGAATGTCTCATGCAAGGGTCCTTGGTAAAATAATCTCATCTTACACCAGGTGCAAAGTCACACAAAAAAATCGCTCCTCTGATGAATCGGAAACTCCTAAAAATTGCCAGAGTGCCATCAAGGTCAATCCAGCACCAAATTTTCGCGCAGTAAATTCCTCTTCATTTCCATGCAACTGAGGCGCAATATTCTTCAGGATCCTTTATGACTCAACCCATATCCCAGACATGAAACTGCTACCAGTAATGACGGAGATGAAACCAAGTCCAAGAGTTCAAAATTTTAGATACTTTAGTTCCCAAGTGCAGGTGCTTATACCCAGACTGAGCTTACACGAGCCAACCACAACAAAGCACAGGAAGCCAAGTGCTTCCTCATCATGCCCTTGCCGTCATCCAGCTGCACACGCAGTCTATAAAAATAAAAACAAAAGAAAAACCTGCCCTCGCGGGGAAACGGTAATCGGGTCAATTATGTTCGCGTAACGTTGAACCTGTGTGCCACGGTAAACAATACGCACCAACAACAGCCGTGCCATTATTCAAGGAGAGACAAGCATCCGAGCAGAAACGCGCCCTTGTTGAGCCGATAATCGCGGCAGTTGAGCGCGATCCCCTTCCAAAGTACTGGATTAAGTTCGTGATGTACGAGGAACCCGTTTGACACCAGTCGCCGACGCATTTCCCCCACATCCTGGACAGCTGGGTGCAGTACAGAGGGACCCCAATATACTGACAATTTGACTAAGAGATACCTAATTCTGATATCCCTTGTAGTGTAGGGGAACCTCTTCCCTTGAAGATTACTGAATTGACCCCTTTATGAGCCTGAAAGGTAAAATACATGTTTTTCTAGAACTGAGAAATGCACTTATTTGTTACTGGTGGTAGTACAGTTACTCCCTTTAAAAAATTGAGCTATGGTCAAACCTCACTAAGTCAAATTTCAAGGGACAAGATACAAAAAGTGAATCAGCGAGGTTTTGAATTGGGAAAACAAGCATTTTTGTTCTGGAAAACATGGAAGAATTGCAAAAAAGCATAAATGGTGATATTCAGGGCTTTGAATTGCTTCTGAAATGAGTTCACAGGATGCTGAATTTGGAGGAAGGGGTTCATTTGCCCAATTATTCATCTTTCAAAACACATCAAGTTACTTCTTATTTATTTTCTCATCCCATGTCAAGAAAATGATGACCAAAAGGCTTCAGAAATTTTGAGTCACAGAGGTTTGAAAGGAAAAGCTCTCCAGTTAGAGACATTTTTAAAGCCCTGGTTCTAAAGCAATTCATACAGGTACAGTACTTGAAAAAAAAAGGTTGACTTAGGGAGGTTTGAGTTATCAAGGTTGAACTGCATTCGTATTCACAAAAATTGAATATACATTTCATTATGCAGGTGGATTCACTCTACAACAGAACTCAAGGGACCAGGAAAAAAATTAGCTGTACAGGGAAATTTGTAGTGGAGAGCAAGTGTAACATGGGGTGAGAATCCTATGGGGCCAAAATTTGTTATGTGTATTTGTTATGAAAAATTTTGTTATGTGGAGATATTTTTTGTAGACAAGATTGTTGTGGAAAGAATCCACTTGTAAAACTAATCTAATTCATGGCACGTGGAAGGACATCACATTGAACTACTGCAATGTACTGTACAGTGGGACTGCAACATATGGACATCCCAAGTGAAGACAATGTATTCAGGGACACTTATAATTAAAATAAAATAAAATAAACTCTGGGAAGACTTCTGGCCCATGTGTCAAGGTACAGACACTCTTCCAACATTCATTAAAAAAATGTTATACTGATGTACCTCCAATTTTTATATCTCTTGAACAAAGTGAGCCACTGTATTTACTTGAGTACCACATGCCCTTGAGTAAGGTGCGCACAGGGGTTTTCCAGTTGAATATTTGGCTAAAATTGTATCCACAAGTAAGACTCGCACCCCAATTTTTAGTGAATCTAAAACCACAAAATTTTGAAAATAAATACAAAAAATTGACTCTAGGCACAAATTGAACAAAAATCTGATCAATTTTCATCTGTTTCAGTACAAAAAATGTTCTTGTTATATTTTTTCCAAAGTTACTTGAGTAAATACAGTATATTCAAAAAAATTATAAATTAAAGTCATTCTAAAGTTACTTGGTCATAATCAGCAACAGGCTAATTTTGTTATTGGCCTGTAATTTGAATCTTAATTTTAAGGATCCAGGGGTTAGGGTTTTTTCTTGCATATGTGCACAGTACAGCTGGAGTTGTTCTTATCCTTTGCTTCTTGAGCTTGTTCAAATGCCACCAGATCAGATTCACAGATTTTTTTTCTGTACATATATTTTCTTTATGTTTTAGTTGAGAAACAAATTTCATTTCATTCATTTTATTTTTGGGGCTTCTTTCTTCATTCTTGATGAACAGGAGATCCAATACTGTATATATATGTCCCCAATGAGATATAGAGGAAGCCATGTTGGTGCTCCAAAACAAGTACAGTACAAGGTTCAAGTGCCAATATGTCCGCATCCCGGGGCTGTGATGTTCTCGCAACACGGTTCGAATAGCGCAGTATCACGCGAAGACGGGTGTCCCACCGATGCCCCGGGGCTCGTTGCCAATTTATCGCGGAGGTGACAACTGGGTGTCGTCACTCCAAGTTTGTCCAAGACTGATTGATGGCCTCCAGCGGAGGAAACACATCCCGAAACCGGAACGAGGGGGGGGACCTGAACTGATCCGAGTCCGGAAGCACGTGGGAATTCCTGAGAGCTTCCTGTTGTTTGAACAGTATATTGTACAGGATTTCCCTTCAAAGGCGAGGCTGCAAATAGGTGTCCATAAAGAGGCAAGAAATTCATGCGGATTTATTTTATTTTATTTTGTGCAGTTGGCAATTCTGAGAATGAATGAATGAATGAACAGAACCCTTTATTTGCAGCTTTTCAGTGTTCACGAGGTTCAATCAAGATTTCCTCAACCAAACCCCCTTCCCACCCAACCCAAATCCACTCAATGATGTTTCAATCACTTCAGAGCAGGAAAGCACAAATTGATAACAAAAATAAAAGAAAATACAATACAACATGAAAATACAACTGGACATCTGACATGTAGATGTACAGTACACCCATTCATTCCCTGAGATTGGTAACAAAATATATGTAAAAATTAATTTAAAGCACAAGGTCTTCAGCTTGTTTCTGTATGAGGTTTAGTTGAATGGACAAATTACAGAGAATCTATGATTGCAGAATTCTGAGATTGCTAAGACTAACTGTGCCGCTTTTCAGCACAGTACTGACTTCCTGCCTCATCAGGAAACGTCTGAGGAAGACTTGTACACCACAGGTTTCATTTGCACTTGCATCTACGATCTTTCGTATTTTTTTCTTCCTTTTTTAAGTTTGAAGCCTCTTCGAAATTCTGCCCAGTTTTGCGATGTCAGAGGGTAAGCCCGCTGCACATTATTGCGCATCCATTGCATGAAATGCGGGATCAGGGGTTAGTTATTCCTGTCAAAAAGTGAAGGCAAAAAGGTGGTGAATGGAATGCAGTACTGTGAAGTACATGGTTTCATCTCCTCCTTTTCTACGAATACGTTTTCCAATAAAGTTTTCTTTTCCGGTTCATTTTTCACGTAGAGCGGGGCCCCAGATAACTAAGTTAATTTTTTGGAAGTTTATATTATGTTTTGTGGAACTTGATTTCCGTTTTATAATCGGAAAACATTATTCAATCTTTTACAGAGGCTTGAGTAGATAAAAAGTTGGGAATTTTAGTGAGGGATTTGCATATAATTTCAAGTTCAAAGAATATTAGCATAGAATTTAAGTTCAATATTGTATTCACTTACATGTCACAATAAGCACTTCTTTTTAAGAAATCCAGGGAAAAAGGGGGTGCATCCTATTCCTCGGTGAGTAACAAGATTTCGAATTCTTTGGGCTTTTGTGCATGCCAAACATGAGTCACTGATTGAAAATTTTAGATCCATTTAAAATAACACTATTGGAAACGGAATCCAATTTATGGAAAAGCAATTGAATTGAGGTTCAACTTGAGTCAAAATTGCAATACAGAGTGCAATTTTGAATGTTTAAAATTTCCATTTAAAAATTGGGACTTTGAAAGTTGAATTGGACATTGATGTTGTGCATTTAACCCAAGAACATATGGTACTTTCGCAAATTTTTCAGTTTTTACAATTGTGAGCTCTCAACTTTTTGAAATCCAAGAATGTTCAAGAATATAAAGGGGAAAAAACAAGTCTTCCATCCTTTTTACTACCACTTGTCCTTTTTTTATTCCAAAAGTATCAACCCTTTTTTTTTATTCAAGCATTCTCTTGGCCACACATTTTTCATAATTCTTTTACATGAATAAATTTACCCCTGAAAAACTTCAAAATGCAAGTTTTGCCCTTCTTAAAGCCGGGATGCAGTGTACTGGCATTCATGCTTTTACGGTGCTGTAATTACAGGTGGACTCTCTATAACAAAAATAACAAAACTTAAGGGACCCAAAAAATCTTTGTAGAGAGAATTTCATTGTAGAAATACCAGAGAACCTCTATAACATGGAGAGAGAAACCTGTGTGACCACCAAAAATGCGTTATACAGAGAAGATTGTTGTAGACAAGATCAGTGTGGAGAGATTACATCTGCAGTTCAGATAGGCATAATTTAATCTTGCTTTTTGGAATAGCATAAAATATTTAGGGATGGTTACAGAGAGATTATTGCAATGCATGTGCTACTTATATAGTACTGTACAACAATTTGTTTGCATTGAACATTCACTGAGCCAAGGAATCTGTTGCTGTGAACTAACCTGTCAGAGTCCACCAAGTCAAGCGGTGGCAAAATTCATGGGTGCTGTGGGTCCTTCGATTCAATTCTAAAAAATAAACTCAGTCA
>CAJPEX010007172.1:0-10541 GCA_905338405.1 Notodromas monacha | reverse complement strand
TTAAATGTTCCAAATTTGAAAAACTTTTTTTGGCCAGCTTTTTTTAACCCAGCCCTCATTGGGTTATAGTTCATATTGGGAGTGCTGTTCGTGCCTCCAGTCTAAGTCCAAGGCACGCTCCACAAAAATATCAAATTTGATGTGAATTTCAACTTCTTGTAAGCCAACCTATCAAGAGGCGCTCAAGCATAGTCAGCACCCGACTGATGCAAACTATAACCAAGTTGCTTTTGGATACCAAAAAAGTTGATAACCTACTTTCTTTTTCCAATTCAATTTTTCTTTTGCTCCATCATAACTTGACAAGATGCACAACATATTCCAAAATTGTAAATTTCTGAACACCTTCTTTGGCCAACTTTTAGTATGGCACAACTACCTCAACCATAGTCTCTGAGTGGCTGGTGAACGTTTTCTTCCAGACACCATTATCCTTTTGAACAATGACTTTTTATAGTCAGTTGTACAACATTCAACTTCTTGTAAGCCAACCTATCAAGATGCGCTCGAGCATAGTCAGCACCCAACTCATGCAAACTATAACCAAGTTGCTGTTGGATACCAAAAAAGTTGATGTCCTATTTTCTTTTTCCAATTCAATTTTTCTTTTGCTCACCATCATAACTTGACAAGATGCACAAAATATTCCAAAATTATAAATTTCTGAACACCTTCTTTGGCCAACTTTTAGTAAGGCACAACTACCTCAACCATAGTCTCTGAGTGGCTGGTGAACTTTTTCTTCCAGACACCATTATCCTTTTGAACAATGACTTTTTATTGTCAGTTGTACGACATATTAAAAAAGTTTCAAATTTGAAAAACTTTCTTTGGCCAACTTCTTGTGACCCAGCCCTCCTTGGGTTATAGTTAGTATAGGGAGTAATTTTCGCGCTGCCAGCCATAGTTCAAGGCACGACCCACAAAAATATCAAATTTGATATAAATTTCAACTTTTTGTCAGCCAAGCTATTGAAAGGCACTGAAGCATAGTCCTCACCCGACTCATGCAAACTATCACCAAGTTGCTTTTGGATACCAAAAAAGTTGATGTCCTACTTTCTTTTTCCAATTCAATTTTTCTTTTGCTCACCATCATAACTTGACAAGATGCACAACATATTCCAATAGTTCAAGGCAAGCCCCACAAAAATATCAAATTTGATGTGAATTTCAACTTCTCCTAAGCCAACCTATCAAGATGCGCTCAAGCATAGTCAGCACCTGACTCATGCAAACTATCACCAAGTTACTTGTGCATACCAAAGAAGTTGATGTCCAACTTTCTTTTTCCGATCCAATTTTTCTTTTGCACACCATCATAACTTGACAAGATGCACAGCATATTCCAAAATTGTAAATTTCTGAACACTTTCTTTGGCCAACTTTTAGTATGGCCCAACTCACTCAACAATAGTCTCTGAGTGGCTGTTGAACTTTTTATTCCAGACACCATTTTCCTTTTGCACACTGACTTTTTATAGTCAAATGTACAACATATTAAAAAAGTTTCAAATTTGAAAAACTTTCTTTGGCCAACTTCTTGTGACCCAGCCCTCATTGGGTTATAGTTAGTATAGGGAGTAATGTTCGCGCTGCCAGCCATAGTTCAAGGCACGGCCCACAAAAATATCAAATTTGATGTAAATAAATTCTGAACACTTTCTTTGGCCAACTTTTAGTATGGCCAAACTCACTCAACCATAGTCTCTGAGTGGCTGTTGAACTTTTTATTCCAGACACCATTTTTCTTTTGCACACTGACTTTTTATAGTCAAATGTACAACATATTAAAAAATTTCCAAATTTGAAAAACTTTCTTCGGCCAACTTCTTGTGACCCAGCCCTCATTGGGTTATAGTTAGTATAGGGAGTAATGTTTGCGCTGCCAGCTATAGTTCAAGGCACGGCCCACAAAAATATCAAATTTGATGTAAATTTAAACTTTTTGTCAGCCCAGCTATTGAAAGGCACTGAAGCATAGTCCTCACCCGACTCATGCAAACTATCACCAAGTTGCTTGTGGATACCAAAAAAGTTGATGTCCGACTTTTTTTCTCCAATTCAATTTTCTTTGGCCAACTTTTAGTATGGCACAACTCACTCAACCATAGTCTCTGAGTGGCTGTTGAACTTTTTCTTCAAGACGCCATTTTCCTTTTGAACAATGACTTTTTATAGTCAGTTGTACAACATATTAAAAAAATTTCCAATTTGAAAAACTTTCTTTGGCCAAATTCTTGTGATCAAGCCCTCTTTGAGTTATAGTTAGTATAGGGAGTAATGTTTGCGCTGCCAGCCATAGTTCAAGGCGCGGCCCACAAAAATATCAAATTTGATGTGAATTTCAACTTCTCGTAAGCCAACCTAACAAGATGCGCTCAAGCATAGTCAGCACCTGACTCATGCGAATTATCACCAAGTTACTTGTGCATACCAAAAAAGTTGATGTCCAACTTTCTTTTTCCAATTCAATTTTTCTTTTGCATCATAACTTGACAAGATGCACAACATATTCCAAAATTGTAAATTTAGGAATACTTTTTTTGGCCAACTTTTAGTATGGCCCAACTCACTCAACCATAGCCTCTGAGTGGCTTTTGAACTTTTTGTTCTGGACACAATTTTCCCTTTTCACACTGACTTTTTATAGTGAGTTGTACAACATATTTAAATGTTTCAGATTTGAAAAACTTTTTTTGGCCAACTTTTTGTAACCCAGCCCTCATTGGGTTATAGTTCATATGGGGATTGCGTTTCGTGCCTCCAGTCTTACTTCAAGGCACGCCCCTCAAAAATATCAAATTTGATGTGAATTTCAACTTTTCGTAAGCCAACCTATCAAGATGCGCTCAAGCATAGTCAGCACCCAACTATGGCAAACTATCACCAAGTTGCTTGTGGATACCAAAAAAGTTGATGTCCAAGTTTTTTCTCCAATTCAATTTTTCTTTTGCACACCATCATAACTTGACAAGATGCACAGCATATTCCAAAATTGTAAATTTCTGAACACTTTCTTTGGCCAACTTTTAGTATGGCCCAACTCACTCAACCATAGCCTCTGAGTGGCTGTTGAACTTTTTGTTCTGGACACAATTTCGCTTTTGCGCACTGACTTTTTATAGTGAGTTGTACAACATATTGGAACGTTTCAAATTTGAAAAACTTTGTTTGGCCAACTTTTTGTAACCCAGCCCTCATTTGGTTATAGTTCATATGGGGAGTGATGTTTGTGCCTCCAGCCTTAGTTCAAGGCAAGCCCACAAAAATATCAAATTCAATGTGAATTTCAACTTTTCATCAGCCAACCTATCAAGATGCGCTCAAGCATAGTCCGCACCGCACTCATGCAAACTATCACCAAGTTGCTTGAAGATACCAAAAAAGTTGATGCCCAAGTTTTTTCTCCAATTCAATTTTTCTTTTGCACACCATCATAACTTGACAAGATGCACAGCATATTCCAAAATTGTAAATTTCTGAACACTTTCTTTGGCCAACTTTTAGTATGGCCCAACTCACTCAACCATAGCCTCTGAGTGGCTGTTGAACTTTTTGTTTTGGACACCATTTTCCTTTTGCACATTGACTTTTTATAGTGAGTTGTACAACATATTGAAATGTTTCAAATTTGAAAAACTTTTTTTGTCCAGCTTTTTGTAACCCAGCCCTCATTGGGTTATAGTTCATATGGGGAGTGATTCTTGTGCCTCCAGTCTTAGTTCAAGGCACGCCCCACAAAAATATCAAATTTGATGTGAATTTCAACTTTTCGTCAGCCAACCTATTGAAAAGCACTGAAGCATAGTCCCCACCCGACTCATGCAAACTATTACCAAGTTGCATGTGGATACCAAAAAAGTTGATGTCCTACTTTTTTTCTCCAATTCAAATTTTCTTTTGCTCACCATCATAACTTGACAAGATGAACAACATATTCCAAAATTGTAAATTTAGGAATACTTTTTTTGGCCAACTTCTAGTATGGCACAACTCACTCAACCATAGTCTCTGAGTGGCTGTTGAACTTTTTATTCCAGACACCATCTTCCTTTTGCACACTGACTTTTTATAGTCGAATGTACAACATATTAAAAGAGGGTCAAATTTGAAAACCTTTTTTTGGCCAACTTTTTGTAACCCAGCCCTCATTGGATTATAGTTCATATGGGGAGTGATGTTCGTGCCTCCGGCCTTTGTTCAAGGCACGCCCCACAAAAATATCAAATTTGATGTGAATTTCAACTTTTCATCAGCCAACCTATCAAGATGCGCTGAAGCATAGTCGGCACCGCACTCATGCAAACTATCACCAAGTTGCTTGTGGATACCAAAAAAGTTGATGTCCAAGTTTTTTTCTCCAATTCAATTTTTCTTTTGCACACCATCATAACTTGACAAGATGCACAACATATTTCAAAATTGTAAATTTCTGAACACTTTTTTTGGCCAACTTTTAGCATGGCCCAACTCCCTCAACCATAGCCTCTGTGTGGCTGTTGAACTTTTTGTTCCAGACACCATTTTCCTTTTGAACAATGACTTTTTATAGTCAGTTTTACAACATATTAAAAAAGTTTCAAATTTGAAAAACTTTCTTTGGCCAACTTTATGTGACCCAGCCCTCATTGGGTTATAGTTAGTATGGGGAGTAATGTTTGCGCTGCCAGCAATAGTTCAAGGCATAGCCCACAAAAATATCAAGTTTGATGTGAATTTCAACTTTTTGTCAGCCAAGCTATTGAAAGGCACTGAAGCATAGTCCTCACCCAACTCCTTCAAACTATCACCAAGTTGCTTGTGGATACCAAAAAAGTTGATGTCCAAGTTTTTTTCTCCAATTCAATGTTTCTTTTGCACACCATCATGACTTGACAAGATGCACAGCATATTCCAAAATTGTAAATTTCTGAACACTTTCTTTGGCCAACTTTTAGTATGGCCCAACTCACTCAACCATAGTCTCTGAGTGGCTGTTGAACTTTTTATTCCAGACACCATTTTCCTTTTGCACACTGACTTTTTATAGTCAAATGTACAACATATTGAAAAAGTGTCAAATTTGAAAAACTTTTTTTGGCCAACTTTTTGTAACCCAGCCCTCATTGGGTTATAGTGCATATGGTGAGTGCTGTTTGTGCCTCCAGTCTTAGTTCAAGCCACGCCCCACAAAAATGTCAAATTTGATGTGAATTTCAACTTTTCGTCAGGCAACCTATCAAGATGCGCTCAAGCATAGTCCGCACCCGACTCACGCAAACTATCACCAAGTTGCTAGAAGATACCAAAAAAGTTGATGTCCTACTTTTTTTTCTCCTATTCAATTTTTCTTTTGCTCACCATCATAACTTGACAAGATGCAAAACATATTCCAAAATTGTAAATTTCTGAACACCTTCTTTGGCCAACTTTTAGTATGGCCCAACTCGCTCAACCATTGCCTCTTAAATTTGAAAAACTTTTTCTGGCCAACTTTTTGTAACCCAGCCCTAATTGGGTTATAGTTCATATGGGGATTGCGTTTCGTGCCTCCAGTCTCAGTTCAAGGCAAGCCCCACAAAAATATCAAAGCAACCTATCAAGATGCGCTCAAGCATAGTCAGCACCTGACTCATGCAAACTATCACCAAGTTACTTGTGCATACCAAAAAAGTTGATGTCCTACTTTTTTCTCCAATTCAATTTTTCTCTTGCACACCATCATAACTTGACAAGATGCCCAACATATTGCAAAACTGAAAATTTAGGAATACTTTTTTTGGCCAGCTTTTAGTATGGCCCAACTCACTCAACCATAGCCTCTGAGTGGCTTTTGAATTTTTTGTTCTGGACACAATTTGCCCTTTTCACACTGACTTTTTATAGTGAGTTGTACAACATATTTAAATGTTTCAGATTTGAAAAACTTTTTTTGGCCAACTTTTTGTAACCCAGCCCTCATTGGGTTATAGTTCATATGGGGATTGCGTTTCGTGCCTCCAGTCTTACTTCAAGGCATGCCCCTCAAAAATATCAAATTTGATGTGAATTTCAACTTTTCGTAAGCCAACCTATCAAGATGCGCTCAAGCATAGTCAGCACCCGACTATGGCAAACTATCACCAAGTTGCTTGTGGATACCAAAAAAGTTGATGTCCAAGTTTTTTTCTCCAATTCAATTTTTCTTTTGCACACCATCATAACTTGACAAGATGCACAGCATATTCCAAAATTGTAAATTTCTGAACACTTTCTTTGGCCAACTTTTAGTATGGCCCAACTCACTCAACTATAGTCTCTGAGTGGCTGTTGAACTTTTTATTCCAGACACCATTTTCCTTTTGCACACTGACTTTTTATATTGACAAGATGCACAGCATATTCCAAAATTGTAAATTTCTGAACACTTTCTTTGACCAACTTTTAGTATGGCCCAACTCACTCAACCATAGCCTCTGAGTGGCTGTTGAACTTTTCGTTCTGGACACAATTTCCCTTTTGCGCGCTGACTTTTTATAGTGAGTTGTACAACATATTGGAACGTTTCAAATTTGAAAAACTTTGTTTGGCCAACTTTTTGTAACCCAGCCATCATTTGGTCATAGTTCATATGGGGAGTGATGTTCGTGCCTCCAGCCTTAGTTCAAGGCTCGCCCACAAAAATATCAAATTCAATGTGAATTTCAACTTTTTGTCAGCCAACCTATCAAATTGCGCTCAAGCATAGTCAGCACCTGACTCATGCAAACTATCACCAAGTTACTTGTGCATACCAAAAAAGTTGATGTCCAACTTTCTTTTTCCAATTCAATTTTTCTTTTGTACACCATCATAACTTGACAAGATGAACAACATATCCCAAAATTGTAAATTTAGGAATAGTTTTTTGGCCAACTTTTAGTATAGCCCAACTCCCTCAACCATAGCCTCTGAGTGGCTTTTGAACTTTTTGTTCAGGACACAATTTTCCCTTTTCACACTGACTTTTTATAGTGAGTTATACAATATATTTAAATGTTTCAAATTTGAAAAACTTTTTTTGGCCAACTTTTTGTAACCCAGCCCTTTTTGGGCTATAGTTCATATGGGGAGTGCTGCTCGTGCCTCCAGTCTTAGTTCAAGGCACGCCAAACAAAAATATCAAATTTGATGTGAATTTCAACTTTTCGTAAGCCAACCTATCAAGANTCCAAAATTGTAAATTTCTGAACACCTTCTTTGGCCAACTTTTAGTATGGCACAACTACCTCAACCATAGTCTCTGAGTGGCTGTTGAACTTTTTCTTCCAGACACCATTATCCTTTTGAACAATGACTTTTTATAGTCAGTTGTACAACATATTAAAAAAGTTTCAAATTTGAAAAACTTTCTTTGGCCAACTTCTTGTGACCCAGCCCTCATTGGGTTATAGTTAGTATAGGGAGTAATGTTCGTGCTGCCAGCCATAGTTCAAGGCACGACCCACAAAAATATCAAATTTGATATAAATTTCAACTTTTTGTCAGCCAAGCTATTGAAAGGCACTGAAGCATAGTCCTCACCCGACTCATGCAAACTATCACCAAGTTGCTTGTGGATACCAAAAAAATTGATGTCCTACTTTTTTCTCCAATTCAATTTTTCTTTTGCACACCATCATAACTTGACAAGATGCACAACATATTCCAAAATTGTAAATTTAGGAATACTTTTTTTGGCAAACTTTTAGTATGGCTCAACTCACTCAACCATAGCCTCTGAATGGCTTTTGAACTTTTTGTTCTGGATACAGTTTTCCCTTTTCACACTGACTTTTTATAGTGAATTGTACAACATATTTAAATGTTTCAAATTTGAAAAACTTTTTTTGGCCAGCTTTTTTCAACCCAGCCCTCATTGGGTTATAGTTCATATGGGGAGTGCTGTTTGTGCCTCCAGTCTTAGTTCAAGGCACGCCCCAAAAAAATATCGAATTTGATGTGAATTTCATTTTCTTGTAAGCCAACCTATCAAGATGCGCTCAAGCATAGTCAGCACCCGACTCATGCAAACTATAACCAAGTTGCTAGAAGATACCAAAAAAGTTGATGTCCTACTTTCTTTTTCCAATTCAATTTTTCTTTTGCTCCATCATAACTTGACAAGATGCACAACATATTCCAAAATTGTAAATTTTTGAACACCTTCTTTGGCCGACTTTTAGTATGGGACAACTACCTCAACAATGGTCTCTGAGTCACTGGTGAACTTTTTCTTCCAGACACCATTTTCCTTTTGAACAATGACTTTTTATAGTCAGTTGTACAACACATTAAAAAAGTTTCAAATTTGAAAAACTTTCTTTGGCCAACTTCTTGTGACCCAGCCCTCATTGGGTTATAGTTCATATGGGGAGTGCTGTTCGTGCCTCCAGTCTTAGTTCAAGGCACGCCCCACAAAAATATTGAATTTGATGTGAATTTCAACTTCTTGTAAGCCAACCTATCAAGATGCGCTCAAGCATAGTCAGCACCTGACTCATGCAAACTATAACCAAGTTGCTTTTGGATACCAAAAAAGTTGATGTCCTACTTTCTTTTTCCAATTCAATTTTTCTTCTGCTCACCATCATAACTTGACAAGATGCACAAAATATTCCAAAATTGTAAATTTCTGAACACCTTCTTTGGCCAACTTTTAGTATGGCACAACTACCTCAACCATAGTCTCTGAGTGGCTGTTGAACTTTTTCTTCCAGACACCATTTTCCTTTTGAACAATGACTTTTTATAGTCAGTTGTACAACATATTAAAAAAGTTTCAAATTTGAAAAACTTTCTTTGGCCAACTTCTTGTGATCAAGCCCTCTTTGGGTTATAGTTAGTATAGGGAGTAATGTTCGCGCTGCCAGCCATAGTTCAAGGCACGGCCCACAAAAATATCAAATTTGATGTAAATTTCAACTTTTTGTCAGCCCAGCTATTGAAAGGCACTGAAGCATAGTCCTCACCCGACTCATGCAAACTATCACCAAGTTGCTTGTGGATACCAAAAAAGTTGATGTCCTACTTTTTTCTCCAATTCAATTTTTCTTTTGCACACCATCATAACTTGACAAGATGCACAACATATTCCAAAATTGTAAATTTAGGAATACTTTTTTTGGCCAACTTTTAGTATGGCTCAACTCACTCAACCATAGCCTCTGAGTGGCTTTTGAACTTTTTGTTCTGGACACAATTTTCCCTTTTCACACTGACTTTTTATAGTGGGTTGTACAACATATTTAAATGTTTCAAATTTGAAAAACTTTTTCTGGCCAACTTTTTGTAACCCAGCCCTCATTGGGTTATAGTTCATATGGGGAGTGCTGTTCGTGCCTCCAGTCTTAGTTCAAGGCAAGCCCCACAAAAATATCAAATTTGATGTGAATTTCAACTTCTCGTAAGCCAACCTATCAAGATGCGCTCAAGCATAGTCAGCACCTGACTCATGCAAACTATCACCAAGTTACTTGTGCATACCAAAAAAGTTGATGTCCAACTTTCTTTTTCCAATTCAATTTTTCTTTTGCACACCATCATAACTTGACAAGATGCACAACATATTCCAAAATTGTAAATTTCTGAACATTTTCTTTGGCCAACTTTTAGTATGGCCCAACTCACTCAACCATAGCCTCTGTTTGGCTGTTGAACATTTTGTTTTGGAAATAATTTTCCTTTTGCCTTTTTATAGTGAGTTATACAACATATTGAAATGTTTCAAACTTGAAAAACTTTTTTTGGCCAACTTTTTGTAACCCAACCCTCATTGGTTTAACATCTGTGGAAACAACAACACAGACTACCCCAGATCTTGGTAAGAGCTTAGAACAGCTTGTAGCCATTATTCAACTTATATATCAAAAAATCTGTCCCGTTCTAGTTGTTACCAAGCCTTCGATTTTGGTCTCCGTTCTCAATAATTTGCCTGAGACAAAAATTCTGGCTGGTGACCGTGCTAACATCACTCTAACAGTGTTGGAGGGAAAAGCGGTATTGGGGGCAGAATTTGCCACAGAGCTGTTTTTGAACTGGGCCATAGGGTTGATTAGCAGCCCTGGGTTAACGGTATTCGGACTGGTGACCGGCTGGGTTGCCTGGTGTTTGAGGAAGAAGGTACTTTCCGTTTTTTGCACTGTTGTTGTTCACAAGTACATTTATCGCATGTTACCTTTTCTTTTAACCGGCTCTCATTAACTAACAGTATCTCTGTAAAACGAACAAGAACGAGTCTAAATCTAAAAGGGATGTCGAACAGATTGAGATGCAAGAGATGTCCTCAAATCCAATTGTAATGCATGAGACCTCCATTAATGAAATAAAGGACGGATTTGCTACCATTAGGTCACGCAATCCACGCATGACAACCTTTAAACCAAGTAAGACTTAGCTGAATGTAAACCCCTTATTTTGCATGGATGCATGTCTTCTTTGGGTGTTTCTTGTTGTCTTCCTTGTCTTTAGCCTTGGTTGCTGTCACTCCTGAGGAGAGCGGACGAGTTGTGGAGGATCCTCACGCCGCCCATGACTCCGGCATCGTCGCCTTCACCACCGCC
>CAJPEX010007170.1:0-10543 GCA_905338405.1 Notodromas monacha | reverse complement strand
CGGGGTGAAGGGCGCGGAATTCGCTGCGGAAGGAAGAGTCGGTGAATTTGCTCTGGAATCAAAAAGCAATCGTGCAAGTCACTTCCATGATCGCTTTCGCGCGAGTCATTCCGGTGGAAACGGAGCCGGTGGTGTAGTTTTTTTTTTTTTCCTCTCCTCTTCGTTCACAGCATTTTTCATTTTCCAACAGCCGGGAGCAAGAAAACCCTCGATGCCCGACGGCAGACATTTAAGTCGGGAAAATGCTGAGACCTTCTTTATTCTTTCGCAAAAAGCGGCTCAAGAGAAGGAAGAAAAAACTATGGTTGTAGGGATTTAATTGCTAGCGTCTGCTCGACGTGACCTCGCTGAGCCGCACACGAATGATTCCGCAGAAATCGCGAAGTCATTCGACGCTTGATGGATGCTGACGAAAAGAGTTGCGGGATGTGCTTTCACACTTCCATTCGGCCTTCTTTTCCGAAACGAAAGTACATAGCAGCATACAGTGGAACCTAAATTATCTGTGCATCCAAAAACGCGTGCTTAAATTGTGTTCATCAGGGTAAAATGAATGGGTATGAATAATAATCTGAGTAAGTTTATTCCCCACAATGAATCTGAATAATATGAATCTGATAATGAAATTCGAACGAAATTAAGATTGACAGCCTCAAGAATTTTTTTTTCGTTTACTATACGTTTTAAAAAAAATTATGATTTAAGAGAAACCAGAACAGCGAAATTTTGAAGGACTACATCTTTTTCTTGAAGAATATTGCACAAAAGCTTCCGGGAAATACTTTTTCGGATTCACAGATAAGTCCACAGTATCACATCCCTCATCGCAGAATAATTTTTCATCCACTGATTGTTTTTGATCGTTCGACATCTTCCGTTGTAGAAAGCGAGAAACGAAGGCAATTTTATAAACCCGGATAATACAAGTTACAAGGTTTCATCGCTCAATGAAGATGTTGAACCGAATTTCCAGGTCACGCGAGAACTTTTCATCGACCGTATCTCAAAACGGTCGTCTTACCGTTTTATGGTTCGTCTTGTGGAAGAAAAACAAGTTTTTTTTTTACAGATTTAAATAAAATCGGCAGCAAAATTCGAAAGATTGCGAAAAATACATTGAATCTGATCCAGGGAAAAACTGAGCGAAAATATAAAAGCTGTGTCGCGATTTCCCAACGAATGCGAACGATTAACGACCAGGCAGATATCGGGTTCTCTTCGAGAAAGCGAGCAAAAATATCTGAATACGCTTTTCCCACCGACAACTTCTGGATAATTAATGAAAAAGGGTAAAATTTGGCTAAAACCATATACAGTATTGTACAGCGATTGAACCACCTGACTACTTGATCACCCAAAAGAGCAACAACAAAAAAACCTTGATGCGTAATTTCCGTTTCTACAATTTCTACGGCTTCTCGCTCCAGCTCCGAAATTTGATTTTCTCGTCCGCACTGTTATTCATATTTTCCGAACGGAAAGGCATATTTCAACTTGTACAGTAATATGAAATGCCTATAAAAGCCTTATGAGCGAACAAACGGAATTGTTTTCCCCGGTAGTAAATGCATCGCTTTTACTTCCAAGAGAAAGTTCGAGAGTAATTTCAACAAAACACTCCGGAGAGTAAAATTGAAAGCAAGCAATCAACCAAATGCTGACTTCGCGCCCACATCGGATTTCCTCGATATACATTTAAAAAACAAAACAGAAACTCAGTAAACAGCTAGTACTTGAGAAAAACTCATAAATACCTCAAAGTACCGAGGCGCAAGACAACAACGTATCCCGCATTCAAGAAAACGTGGAGTCCTTTGTCGAGTAAAAAGCAGTATCACCATACTTATCTTTTCTCTCAGTAAACTTCGAAAGCACGGGTACTCAGAAGTCCAGAATGAGGCCTTCAGCTATTCCCGCGGGTAAAAACGAACAGTAACTTTCTGTAGAGCTTTTGGTTTGTCAACAGAGAGAAGGCGAGGAAAGAATCGCAAGAGTGCAGAGCAGGCTAAAGTCGCTAAACGCACCCATTGACTTGATTCGTGGCAGACGGCTGCTGAAATCAACGAACTCTATTCCCAACCCAAGGGAATTCCGACCTGGCGAGTCAAAGTCCGGAAAAATATTGCCCATCGCCTCACCGCAAGAAAATAAAAAATACCTTCATACGCCGCGATCTGAATTAAGCTCCCTTGAAAATATATGCGAAATTCGGGGTCATTTCATCACCTGTGAATAGCAGGAATAAACCGCCGGAAATTCCACTCTCGTCCCGAAGCTATTCGGATCATTGATACGGCACTATGCCACGGACTGAAATTGTCCAAAAGGACTATACAGTATACGCATTCGGCATTTGCATCTTCAATTGCTTACGACAGCAAATATTAGGGGTTTATCAATTCAAAAAATGTAACAAAATTCCGGAACGCGTTCTTACGCCGACTTGAAAAGTTAACGCGAACAAATTAAAATTCAGCTGTGCAATAATATAAAAGAAAACATTTTACTCGCGCAAGGACATTTCAGAGACGAGACCTTCTTACACGATCTTCGGCCTCACGTAGGAGGGATAATTCCCAAGTTTGGTCAGAAAATTCGAATGAAGTTCTTGGTGTACTAAGGTATTTGAAAGAGGATCCTACATGCCAGTGCGACAAAATAAGTTCCCCAAAACTTGAGAACCACCCTCCTACCTCAGGAACTCAAGGTTTTCTTACCTCATTAGGAGAATGGAAAAATCCAAAAACCCGAACAGTTCGCGTTCCATCCATTTAGATTTCATCACTCATCCTCTCACGAAATTTCAAATTTTCGTGCTTGAAAATTAGACGCGGGCGTTCGGATAAGAAAATGGCCGGCCTGTGGGTCGCAACTCGTTCAAGCGTGCATCAGTTGTTAGAAGAAGAGAAAAAAAAGACAGTANAACCCGGGAAATGCTGTTCATCGGATCAGAAAGCATGTCTGGTTTGCATGAAAAGACGGAATACTCTTAGTCAGTTTTGCTTCAACACCCTGCATGGCCCAAGAGAGTTCCCCTTCGTCGGATAAATCGGAACACAAACCAGTCCCGACACGCGTCGGAAGCTGTTCCGGTTTTGAGCGACACGGAAGCGTGCCGAGCCCCGAGTGTAGCTCCAGTTGAATAATGCCGTCAGCAACCAACCCGACAGATCCAGAAATAAAGACGCCGAGTAACCTTTCGCAATAGTTTCGTATTTAAGTTCGACGGAAAAAAAACTTCAGAAGACGGAGCGATAGCATAAACCTTACAATTATCTCTGCTAATCTCGAAGGAAATCCCTAAACTGAACCCTGTTCAGGACAGACAACAGACAAAAAGATGATTCTTAGAATGCTTCTCAATCCTGGATGAGAAGAGGTAATTATTTCTCTGTAAGCGAGGCTAAGCGCGAATTAGTCACTTTCATGGCGCTAATGACTTCGCACATCAAGCTAAATGCTTAGTGAAGAGTTGAGAACGAAATTGACCGAAAGGCTGCTGAACATCAATTGAGTCTCAATCGCAGTCATCATACAAATTTTTGAAAATAAATCCGGACTCTTATCCCGACAATTCCCATCGAAAGAATGATTCCATAGCACGAACAAGTACGATGATAGGACAAAAACACGATCAGCATTTAAAAAAAAAAACAGCATTTACTTCACAAAAAGAACATTTCATCGCAAAAATTGACTGCACGCAAACAGGGTTGCTTTTTTGATAACGTCATGTATTTTTATTTTTCGTAATTGAACAAGAGGATTTCTTCGAAGGAGACATATTTTGAATTGAACAACAACTGGCATACATTTCAACAGAACAGTAATGCTGAATGCGTGGACAAAAAGTATAGCAAACTTGATTACTGTTGTAAATGTTGAATAATTTAACTGAAGCAAGACCAGAATTAATACACTCCTCTTATTTTATCAGGAACTCATCAATTTAAAGGCAAAAATGGAGAATCGCCCTATTCCTTTTTCAGTAAATACTGTATCAACTGGAAAGAATGGGTGAACGCTCTTCAACACCTGCCTGCAGTTCTTAATCATACCGTAATAGTATTTGTTCTTGCTGTAGTTGAGTCACTCAAACCCACACAAATAAACAGGATTACGCCGAAACAAGCTCGAGTACGAGGAAAACGTTCGACACTGGGAGTAGCGATGATAAAGCAGAATAGACTAGAATCGCGGCAAGGGGTTAGGAATAATGGAAATCAAGAGACCAGATAGATAGATGATCGGGGTCGTATATGGATAACGGGTATTCAGAACGTTAAGATTGCCGGGATTACTGGCCGAACAAGGGGGAAATTAACCGGACCGAGAAATGCTTCGTCATCCGGTTTCTTGACCAGCATTCCAACCGGCAGTCAGGGTTGCATTCGTGGCGTACTTCAACTTCGACGTTTCCGCCATCCATGGATTACGGAAACAAACATTAAATTGCTTATTCACGCGATTGAAAAATGCCATCGCTTCCGATAAGTGCTTCGAATTTCAATGCTCGCCCAGAAAATTCCAACAAATTTAAGACACACTGTTGCAAGATTTGCATTATGGCAGAAATTATAATCGAATGCACACAATGAACCAAAGATGCGCCCATTCACAATAGAAAATATTTCCACCTCCTTAAATAGAATTTATTCGGACGAGAAAATTAGGTTTTTTTTTAATCGATAAAAAAAATCTTCACGCCAAATCTCCAGTTTCGAAATCAACTTCGGATCAGATTATTCTCCGCGATAGTAAAACAGCAAATTCAATTAGTTCCCGAGCTTCCACTTTTTCGACTGAGATTATATTGCGCTTCGAAAGTCAGAAGGGGAATTGCTTCACATAACTACCCAGGGAAAAATTCCTCGCAAGGGCATTCCACGTGAGGCATTCTTGAGCGCTTCAATAAAAAAATCACTGCCAAAAAAGTTCACACGTTCTTTTCTACAAGAGGCAGAATGGAAGAAAAATTTCGACAGGAAACTGACCTTAGCTGTGGCTTTTTTGTACCGGACGATGGCCTCAATGATCAGCTGACGAACGGACAAGTCGCCGTGTCCACACGGCACGACGACGCTGACATGTCCGAATCGCACGGTCACTTTCATGTTGGCGCACTGAACTCCGTACATTGACGAAGGCACGGATGCAGGTTTAAACAAGGAACAGAAAAAGAGTGTCGAGTCGACGGCTTAGAACACGACGCGCACTTCTTCACGAATCGATCGATAGGACTTGCGTACCAGCGACAGGGCAGCCAAAAATCGTAGCTGCCTTTATCGGACCGGAGCCACACGCTGGTCACACGCCGGCCATCCTAGTCACCCGATGCCAGGTTTTTATTTTATTTTTTTTTGCACACACACAAAAAAGGATCCTTTCACAGTCACAAGCGACCGAACGAACGAGTCACGAAGCAACACTCGGCGGTTTCGAAACTTCAGCGCGTGAAGCGCACGTTGAATGGGCCAGTTCGTCTCTTTCCTCGCATCTTGAAAAGTCTGCCACATTGAAAAGAAAGGATGAAAAAACCTTTTGCCGCCAACAAATATGACTGTATTCTCTCAAGCATTGGCCGCAGTTTTTTTTTTTCTAGAAGAGATGCGCTAAAATATTTGGGTGCGGTCAATAATTCGATATCATGAGGAATGTGGACGAATTCGTTCAAGGCACGGGGTTCTGTTATGTCAATTCGGGACGGTATTGGAAAAATTATTTCGCCAAGCCCAAATTATCACTGTCCTTGAAATTTTTCATCATATCTCACAGACCCAATGCAATTACTGCCATATTCCACGCGTGATTTAGACGCATTTTTCCCGCCACAATTTCCAATTTACCTTCGACCAGTGCAGATTTATTTCCTACCTGTTGAACGGCTGCTCAAAATCGTAGAAAGCTCTGTAATCAATTTGAACTATCGCCTTCAGATCTGTCCATCGAGTCAATGAACAAATCAGGCCCTCGCTTTTTCGCGAAGATTAAGTCACACAATGTATGGCATTCCCGCTGTTGGAGAAAAACTGTACTAAAAAAACGCTCATTCCTCTTCTAAATCTCAGAAGTTGCATTACGAAATTGCGTCAATGGCCGAATAAAATTGAAGGCTTAAGCGCTCCGCAAAAATACCCCTTTTAAAGTAGCTTAACTAAACACACCTTATATGAGCATCACCTGCGCACTGAAACGCATAAGCATAAGATAGTATCAACGCATACGCATAAGATAGTATCAACCCAATTATTTTCAATGCGTCTTTTGAGTATGGACAGGCATAAAACTCGGGTTGACTCCAAAGAAATGAAATTCGGAAGCAAGACTTCGCGATATTTATGATCAACTCCAATATCAAGATTAAATAAACTGCTGACATTAAACGCATGCTTGTAAGAGGTCTTCTTGAATTCTAGAACACTAGGAATTTTCATTTGCCGATGATTAAAATAAGAGGGTTGGTTGATAAGTTTCGGCTTGCGTTTTTTTTTCCTAGTTTCTTCAAATGTACTGTACTGTAGATGGACGTCATTTTTTACAGAGGAAAACTTGATAATTACCGGAACACCTGACTAATACTGTGTGACGTTTCTCTTACACGGGTTGAGATGGAGAGGATATAAGAAATAATAGTCCATCTTACCACTGAAAGTAAGTTCGGTTTCCCTGAACCCAAATGTCATGAATTTGCAGGCAATCAAAGTAACGCACAATATGTCTAATCTTTGGAAAAATATGCTTACTTGCTTACTGACCATGTCACAGATCAGATGATCATACATCAATGAAAAACTCCTTCAAGCTTGAAAATACAGTATTTCAATATATCTAATGAGAAAATTGCAACGCATGTTGCGAATCATGCGAATGTAACACGAAGAATCCACGCCCTTTGTTTCCCAACAAGTACAGTAGCTGCACTGTATAATATAAAAAAAAAATAATAAAAAAAATAAAAATAAAACACCGGAGTAAGCCAGTAATTTCAACTACAGTACAGTTGAATATCAATAACTTTAACCTCTCTAAGTAGAATACCTCCTTTAGTCGAAAATTTTCCATTTCCCTCTCTGATTTATCTTAAAAACAATGCGTTAAAACCCTTCTTAACTCCATGGCTTTCCTCCCACAAACCTCCATAAGTTCGGTTATTATTTTATTGACAAGGGGAAGAGAAAAGCAATAAAAATGTTACTTGATGCGTTTTGAAAGGGAGTGAAAGACTGATTTGGCAAACAATCCCATGCCTCATAGCTCAGCATTCTTTCAACTCATCGAAGAAGCAGTTTATAGTCCACCAATTACAAGTTCTTTCAATTCTTTCTTTTTTTCCCCAATAAAGGTTCTTGCTTCCCTAGCTGAAAACCTCCAAAACTCGATTTTTTTTAGCTGGTTCCTCGAAGTTCGACTTCACAAACGAACACTGCTATGAACTTCCGCGCGTATGCGGACTCCAGTTTCTCGTCACGCGGTCACTATATCGCACAGGAAAACAACCTCCTTTTAATCCCACTACCCCGAGATTAAAACAAAACAAAACAGCACTTCGACGGAACATCCGGAGAACAGCACATTTGGATATTAGTCGATCGGCAAACAGCGAGGAAGAAATCGTCACAGCAGCAGCGACGGACAGAGAGGCAAGTTCAGACAGCTCTCCCTCTCGACGCTAGTCCACGCGCCCTCGTCCCCCCGCCGAGAATCGCGCGCCACTCCACCAGCCCCACTCGCAACTCGGAAGGCGACTGACAGCTGCGGCCAACAGGGGCTGGCTAGCCAACCAACCAACCAACCCACCCCTCCGCGCGACCGACCGACTTCTATGGACCACGCGGCGGAAACTCGGCGCGTTCCCGCGCAGCCTCTACGTTGCCAACGAGCGTGAGGTAAACGGCCGGCCTGATCATGCATCGGAAATTCGAAAATGCCAGGCGCATCATATATAGGGCCAGGCCTGCAGGTGATTATGGCTCCAAGTGCGAACAATTTCGAGGGCCAACTAGCGTAATTGGCTGCGAGGCACCGTTAGAAATCAATCAGTATAGCATGGATTCCCGTCAGCGATTATATTTGCGAAGTTACTATCCCGCGCAAGGTCGAATTATATAGTGGGAACTATTTGAATCCCGCATCGACGCAATGGAAATCCGATGCGGATAATGAGGCATTTTGATGTTAGAAAAAAAATATGCATGATCGCTTTGCCGCTAATTACTATAATTTGTTTCTACTTCGATGCATAGATTGCCTGTGAAATTATTTATATTTAAAGGAATATGCAGTACTTGCCATAATATGAACTGACTGAAGAGCCCTTTACTTCTAGAAACCATGTTCTACGCCTACACCCGAAGGCGAGCGAACATCGGGTCGATTTTGAGTCACGCCTGCTCGTGTGAAACTGTCATTCGGTCGTTGATGAATCATCGCAATTGGGACATCAAACAACAGACGTAAAATATAAAACATGCTATTTTCATCCTTCATGTATAGGTGTCGCTGCTCAACAAGGAACACCAACGCATATGCTGACATGAATTTATAATGTAGTTATACTTGATCCAAGAGAAAACTGTAATGCATAAAATTGGAAGCACAAGACTGACAAACCTTCTAAGCAAAATTCACCACAACAACATTCAAGTAACATTCAAGAGACTGCATTCCAGGGATCTTTATCTCAGGAGTAGCTGTGGGCCGCATTCCAATCGCAGAGAGTTTGAATACATCAAAACATAAGACTTACGGTCAGGACTCCTTTTCTTTCTTTTTTCTGGCAAGCCGGAAAAACTAGATGCAGTAACTGTTTGAAAATAGACTGCACTCTACTCTTCCTTTACTGTACAGTATATTCGGTATGATTTTTCTGAAGCATTGTCATATTACCACCATAGCCTCTGAAAAATACTACCAATGGATTTGGTTTAATAACCTGATAATTTCTATATAGATTTCCAAAATGCTGTAATGGGGGAAAATCATGTGATTGATCATCTGCTTTCTTCCACGTCATTGGCTTCCATTGGTAAATTTTCAGTTGGATGCGCTGCTGGTCACGCACAAAAATAACGAAGAAATACTGTATAGAATTTGAGGGCTTAAAAATTGCATTCTATTTGATTTTTTAAATGCTGGTCATAAAAATCATAAAGGACAGTCCTAAAGTATTGTTCAGAAATTGACCTTCACTTTTGTTCCATCCTGCACAATGATGATCACTCTTCTTAGATCAACTGATTTTTCTCCTGAACTCTTACTCATCCAGTCTTCTAATTGCATAAGCATTTTAATATTTAATCTAAACTATTCCCATCTAATTTTGTACTACCATACGTGTAAGTTTTAGGTCTTTTATCAAACTATTTTTTTTATTTGTTGCTGAAATATATACAGTGTATGCATCCTCTTATTGTCTGTTGATATACAGTATATATATACAGTATATATATACAGTATATATACTGTATATTGGTAAAAAGGTTAAGCTGTCAGAGCGCGATACAGAATATACTGTAAATTTTCATTATTGAAATAAATTGTAATATGAACAATAAGGCAGTACCAAGATACAAACAATAGTGTCTGCAAGGATAATTGAAAGTTCCTCAATATGCAAATTGTGTCTACGCATATAATTTACATTTGGTCATATAAGAATGTACAGGATCATTATATAAAAGTGTAATCCTGTTATACATTATGTATTAAGCGCGCATATTGTTTGACATATATATATATATATATATATATATGCTGCAATTATGATTCAAAATACATTATATACAGCAATCCCCTTCTCACATAGACATTTATCTTGTACAAAAGAAGCAATTTCAACATGAACCAGCAATCACATCAAAGAAGTATATAGGGCTTTGTATGATGCTGGATTCGTATAACAGAGTGTACATGCAGTTCTGCTATACTGTATTGCAGATGGGTGTAGGACAATTCCCCGGATTCTAATTCCCCTGCCTCTATTTCCCCCAAATAATAATCCCCAATTTTAAAATCCCTGGTCACAAAAATCCCCAAAATTAAAATGCCCAATTTTTAAAATCCCGAGTGTTATTTTCCCCGATTTTAATTTCCCAGCTTTTTGTTGAGATCCCCCATAATAAAAATCCCCCATGTACAATTTCCCCCGAAAATAAAAAACTGATGGTTGGACAATTGTTTTTCTTATCTCTGAGTGACAAAAATTGAATTTAACAAGTGTAATTGAATAACAATTAAAATAACGTAAAACTGAAAAAAACGTAAAATTTGAAAAAAAAAAAACGAAAAAGTAAAAATTGAATAAAATAAAAAAGCCACATCAGCAAGAAAAAAAAATTATTAATTGTATCTCAGTTTCACTGCTTTATGGCTGTTTCCTTCAAAAAATTTTCCAGACTAATTTTGTGCCTGTTGAACAATTGACACAGGAGATTCTTCAGGTTGGCATCCCTCTTCTTCTGCTCACCTCAGGGTAGAAAAAGGGATTTGACATGAAGTTGGGGAAAAATCCAATTTTTTTTCTTTTTGCACAGAAAAATTTCAT
>CAJPEX010007168.1:0-10544 GCA_905338405.1 Notodromas monacha | reverse complement strand
CACTGGTGAAAAATGTCAAAGGTATCAATTCACACGCGTAATAATTAGTTCCCGGTTTAGAAAGCCACCACATCGAATTCCGAGAAGATTAAGAAGCATCCGTAACGCGTAATAATTCGAAGTCTGAGTTATAACTACAACAGTTCATCACCACCGCCAGATCGACTTCATCCCGCGAAGGGTTGGACATGGGCAGAGGCCATCGTAGCGCGGTCAACAAAGATGGCGGTTCAAGACAAAGTGCTTAATGTAAAAGCAAAGGAAGCATGGTTCGACGCATGAACTGTTGAAATGCGTTTGCCAATTTTTGCTGGACTTCCCTCGTATGTCGTAAGGCTATCCGTACATATGAAACATTTTGCAGCTCCTATTGTGGTACAGTATATCTTATACTTTCTGAATGCCCGTGAAATTAAACAAAGTGCGGGAAGCAATGCAGTATAGTGTTATGAATGTTGCATATACATGTTATGTTCAGTGAGACAGTTCTTACATATTCCTACTTCATATATAACCATCTTTCATCACATCATACAAGAATTTCTCTGTCACGGCTCTGCTGCTTGGGCAAAAAGGGTGTCCACCTCAAAAACCAAGGATAATTTTGGCAGCTTATATAAATACTGTAGATGCTGTAGACTAGACTTGGCAGCGTTGGAAAATCTTCTGGGCCACAAATAATGCACACTGCTGTCAGTGGTTTTAGGAACTGTACAGTTGTGCCTAACCAAACAATCAAAATTTTTTCCTGCACGGTGGTTTTTAGGTGAAACAGTTATAGGCAAATACTTTGTCCTTAATGTATAACGGAAATCCCTTTATAATGGCTGGGTTCCTGAGAGAAAAAATGCTGACAGAAAATTTTAAAGATTTGCCTACATCTTCAAATACCAAAGCACAGATCCCTAAAAACACTGCTACAGCTCATTCAAATGCTTTTCCTCATTAAATTGCCTTGCTGTCTTTTGAGAAAAAAAACCAGAAAATTAATAGCAATTGCTGTACTTCATGCATACACGACATCTATGAGTGAAGCAGGAGTCAATCCTCCTGTGTAACTGTGCATAGATGTCACTTTTGCACAAGGTACATTAAGCAATTTTAAGCCTAGAATATCACCAATTACAATTTCCTTCCGTTCTTATTCTCACTTTCCCTCCATGACAAAAATGCTTGATAACCATTTTTGTTGAGAGGAAGAAGCAATAATAGCATTTTTTCCTTCTATATACAGTATTTATAAGTTCAAAGGAATGCCAGATAACATTTGCTAGGCTGGAAACTCCAATAAGTGAGAAAGAAAGTGATTGAATTTTGCAATGGATGGAAGATGTACCTTCTGTATTTGCCTTTCTTTGGTGACATCCCTAATTTCACAATTATCTTCACTTCATTTTGCACTTGATTCTCTGAAAGAATGTAAAAAAAAGTTAGTTCAGCATTTCTTGGTAAAAAAAAACAGAATGCAGGTCAAAATTGGAATTGCCCACCTAGCAGCAAATGGTCCTATAGGCGGGACAATGGGACAGGACATTTTTATTTGAGGTTTTTGATGGTTGTTTGGTGGATCCGTGCTGGTTAGGCTGTGCATTCATTTTTCCAGGCACCACTGTACAGTACAGTATATTATTTCCGTAGTTCACAGCAATTCAACAGATTGCCAAGCAAATCAACTCAAACTGATTGACACCTGCTGGTACATATAGGCACTTTGATTGGTAATTCCTACAGCAAATAATCAGCAGATATATTTCTTGTTGTAGTAGAAAAAGATGCATGAGTATAGCTTTGTTAATGGTAAAATGAGGAGATGCAGCTGTTGAATATGCGTATCCCACCTGATTTTCTGAGTATAGGTGATAAATACATAGCACAACAATGAAAAATGTGGTGCTGCCATGAAAAATTTGGCGCCATTAAACCGTGGCACTGCTGTTTAGGAGGAGCAAATATTTAAAAATACAGAATGCCACTCTCGCTTTTATTTTGGACGAGAGGGATGTATTGAAAATTTGAACAACTCCGCATGTTCCGTTAATGACACTCCAGAGTTTGCGGAGTGTTGCTGAGGAAATTTGCACCAAATTAAATACTGAAGTTGTGTGTGCTGTGTTTCTTTCCATTGGGTTTGGATTCGGTTCCTCCATGGGATATAAAAGACAAAACATCAAAAAATATGAAGGATCAGGCAGGGCAACATAGTAAAAATACAAGAAACATCTGCCATAGATTTGGTGTCAGTGCCAATCACACGGGTTTAATCCTATGCCGAAAGATGACAACAATTTTCCTTTTTGATTGTCCAGAATTGGTTGTAGCCTTATTTTCAAGTACACTTGTCAATTATTGTAGGACAGAGCGAGGCCTGAAAATTTTCAAGGTCTGAAGGTCCATTTGAAATTCTGAGAGCGATTCTCTATAAAAATAAAGCAATGAATTCCGAAGATTCAAAAAAAAGACACAATTTTAAAATTTCAGCTCACCCAGTCTGTCAAAATACGATCCCCAGCTTCATCATCTTCCTCTTCCCAACTCTGCACTCACTAAAACGCCTGACGTATCTGGAGAATTCCTCTCATCGGACTCTTCCTGAATAACACCCGCGTTTTGGGGCACTTTACCCTTCTTAGGTTTTCCCATTGTAGCACAACACAATTTTGCCAGTTTGCAGAAAATTTTTTGGAAATGTTGCCAGTCTGCAGAAAATTGTTGGAAATTTACTGAGTCCACAGACACAAAAAGGTTGGGGAACACGGCTCCAGGGTATGCCCTGCCAGATGGCAGGAGATAATCCAGAGCAGTGTTCCCCAACCCATGGTCCACAGACTGGCACTGGTCTGCAGATGTTTTTTGCCAGTCTGCAGGATATTTTGAGCATAATACATTTTTTTTAAAGTAGCAATGAACTCTGTTATCATTTCCTAAAACTTTGGAAGGACAGCAGCAGTTGAAATCATTTGATGACATTTTTTTGTTTTTCTCCTATAATAACACTTCCAAACACATTTTTACCAGCTAAAATAAATTATTTTGATTTTTCATTCTGATAAACCTTTTTTCAAGCCCAAATTTCTAAGTTTTTGCTGACAATAACCTACAGCTGCTTTAGAGGTGCTTAACTTAATTTTTGCAAGAAGCAGAAAATTTTTTACACCTGCCATAGACTATCAAGCAAAATGTTTTCAAGTCTGAAAATTCTACAAAACTTCGCTATAGTCTGCAGACAATTTTTGGGAATTAGCTGGTCTGCAAAACATTTTATGGAAATTTGCCAGTCCATGGACCCAAAAAGGTTGGGGAACACTGCTCAAGAGTATGCTGTACCTGCTGAGTACACCCTGTGAATATGTTTCAATTTTCAAGTTGAATATGTAAAATGATGGATGCAGTTGCTGGACAGCCATCAATTGTGTGATGCACAGTGTGCAGTAAAGCTGTGACAATAATTTATTTATGGGTGCAGGAAGTGTGATTTCTTGGGTGTGAATGGCATGTTACGTCAGTTTTGTTTGGATAGGCTTGGGATTGGGTTTTTAGGACCAGGTTGGGGGATCCTTTGCTCAAGCTTCAAGTGTATGGGCAGTATATTTCTAAGGTACAGTATGGCACCCTCTACCCTCTGAATTGTCTTTTTTTATGATCCTTAGCTTGCCAGTTAATTGGCGTGCTAGTTCGAACCTTCCCGCCGCCATGGTATTTTCTGAAAAAGAAAGTGGACCAGGGTGCTTCTTTTGAGCACTTCCCAGACTGCGACAAAATGTATTCAGGGGATTGATTCAATTAATGAGCAAACACAGTTTCATCAAGCACAACTCAGTTTTTTCTCACTTCCAAAAACTGCAGGATGATCATTCATAAAACACATAAACAGACAGACTGACTGAAAAGTCAGACATTAATTTTTATTGAGACCTTTTTGTTCTCTTAAAATACAACCATCAACATTCCTTCAACAAAACTTGGGAATTAGACTTTTCTTAGCCGTCTGAGAATTCATCAATCAAATCACAATGAATATGTCATGCAAGGTGATGCAATTTCCAGGGATAATACAATATATCCAAATTTGAATTTATTTTTGGTTCTGGAGTTGAAGCTAATTAAGAAGTTTGCAGGATAAAGCAAAATAGATGCAGAGCAATGTTGGATGGAATTGAATCCATGCAATTCAATGATCCTTTTTTGGTTGTGGTAGGATAAAGAAGTTTCATTGGTGAAATATTTTTCCACTATAATGGCTATTCAGAAAAGTATACTCAACTATTATGAAACCTAATGGATCTTAATGCGTCATATAACACAGGTTGTGGCTTTGAAAAAAAAACACAAATCTGAAAGCAAATATTCCATGACTGATTCCCCAACATATAATTTTGCACAACATGCTGGTTTCAAAATTTTAAATAGTTCATTTATTTCAGTTTAAGATGAATATGAAAACTTTGGAATTAAAGGTCAAACACTTGAGTAACCAATAAACAATGACAGACCACAAACTATTGTACTTGAACAGTGTTAAACTTCTCATTTCGTTTTCATACACAACATTTTTTCCAAACCTCTGAAGTAATTCCTATTCATTCTCAAATCAACAAAATTGTCAGATTGGTAATTTTGCTGAATTGGAAAAACACAGTTTTCTTGCAAGTTCTTGAGATAATTCAACTTCAGCTAAATTATAGCGCATACATGGCATCACAAAGAAAAACTAATGATGTCTTCTGCTTCTTGCAAGGAAATTGTAACTTCCTTTAAAAAATTTTTGCATATCCAAATAGTTTTTTGCATTTTTCTGAGATCCATCAATACTGAAAAATTGTGAATTTCTTTCTCAATTGCATTGGCTAGATAATGGAACAGCTGTAACCTACATTATTTTCCATCTACAAAATTATCATTTTGTACCAATCTTTCAAATGACGTATACATGGAATAAACCCAACTCAATATCTTGTCAATAATTGTGATTCCACTGTCTTATGACATCAATGAAGTTTTCTAATACGGGCAATGATAGATTTAATAATTCAATTTGGCACATGAAAGAAGGGATCAAAATGAATCATTATGGCTCCTGCTCCTCAGCATTCAAACCTTTTATACAATTAAACCCAGGTCAGAAAATTTGATACAGATTTCTCTCCCCACTATGCAGAATACCCCTTAAACATGCAGATATATGCCCCAATAAATGCATCAATATAAGCCTGTCTTTAGGGGGGATCTACAGTATTCCAGTACAAAAAAATATATCTTTCAGATATACCAAATGCTGAATTGAATCAGAACAAATGTTTAATGATGTACAGTTCAAAAGATGCAAATACTGTATGTCTCTTTGAAATCTCAAAGAAAGCAGCTCCCACAGCTTCATTCATTCATTTTGCTGATATCTTTTACAATTTTCCCAGAGATTTTAGCTTGTGACCTCATGTGGCTCAATGTAGTAAACCACACACAAAATGAACATTGTAGTTCCACTATTCTCATCAATAATAGAACAACCTTTCACTTGGACTGCCCTTCAGCAATACCAATTTATCTGAAATCAACTTTGGTGCATTGTAAGAAAACAAAATACAACCTACTTGTTGAGATGGCCAAGACAATACATACTGAATTTGTATGAAAGCTCAAATCAGGACTGATTTCCTGCCAATATTATGACACAAACTAGCAGATCAAAATTCTGAAAAAAATGTAATGCTTTCAGGAGGCTTTTTCCTTTTCTATGGCTTTAAGAATTTTAGAAATAACTCATATCATTATCCAGAATATTTGCATGAACTGATGTAAAAACTGGGCACTGTATCACCAACAGTACTGAATTTCATTACAATACTTGGAAGTTCCTATCAATGTTTGGACGGAGCTCATTCAGGATGGTGAATTTGAATTCTCAGCACTAGAAAAATAGGTTGGAATCTAAGCCACTTGATCCTATATACATAACAGCTGCACTGATTTCTTCAAAGCAGCACTGGATTCCCTGGATAATGCACTGAGCCTCCCAAATATCACAAGCATTCAGTTTCAACAGAAATCCCAATGGATTTGATTGAACCAAGATATGTGGTCCAATTATCATATCACACTAGAAAGAAATTACACATTGCAAGGATTATGCCATCAAATTGTGATCCATCCCAGTAAAAAAGCTATTGGACTGCTAAATTCTGTTGATTTGTAAGATGGTCACATTATTTGTGTATCTATGGGGTAATTCATATTTTTCCCAGCGCCTAAAAAACAAAAGAAATTTGCTCTACTTCACAAAGCATCTGCCAAAACAGGACTGTCTGCATCCCCATTGTCCAGGGATTGAAGATCTACCTTTCCAGGAAAATGTACCTTTGTGATGACAATTTCACCAGTAGACAAGGTTTGACAGGCACGCTCAACTTTCACATGCACTGAGTTTGTAGTAGAAGCTTTTGACCACAACATGGAGGGGCTCACATAGGCTTCAGTCTGAGTTTGCACATCACAAATTTTTCCTACATTGGAGGATTCACAAGAAGTGGCAGTTGCAGCAGTCCATATGGCTTCAATCTGCTCCATCTGATCCATCTTCCCATTTGCAAGCAACTTGTCAACCATTTGCATGGATGTTGTCAAACAGGGCAGCTCTCCATCTTGTGGAGACACAACACCACCTTGGAAATGAAAATTTTTTCATAATGAAAACATGTCTCACTTGAAGAATGAAGATTTGATGAAAGTTGAGCAGAATGTGATCACTTTCGGCTCAATATCAGGCTCAATAGAAAGGCTGAATCTGTGTCAAACTATCAGATTTATTGAAAAATACTTGACTTGAACTACATATATCATAATTCACCATTATAAAGGAAAGCAGCGCAGAGTCTTGATGAAAAAGGGAAAAAGTTGATCTACAAACCAATGGAGCTTGTCAATGATGATTCTGGTGAAGTTGTGCTATTGGTGAAGGCTGAATCAAGGGATGGGTACTCAGCATCTGGACCATTGTATGGTGTGCCCAAAACACCATTGAAGTTGCTTGAATTGTGATGACTGTCAACCCCTTGGTTGAACTGATCACAGAGGTCTGAAGCAGCTTCATTGCTGGGAGAAAATAAATTTGAAATTACATAACTGCTTTAAACCCCCCCCCCTCTCCCAAGAAAACTAGACTTACCAATTTTCCCCTTTATTTTGAAGTCGCTCCAGCTTCTTCAGAACCTTTTGTGACCCTTCAAGCTTTTCTTTTTCCTCATCCGTCAAATCCATGTATCTGAAAAGGCATCTCTAAGTATAAAATACCAGATTCTTTAAGAAGGATTGTACCTCAGCAAACGAATCTCTCTATTTGAGAGTACAAGTGTTTTTCCAGTTGGAACTGCAGCAATTTTCCCCTTCAATTCCTGAATCTCAACTTCAGCTTTCCTGCTTTTCTTTTTGAGTCTGACATCATCTCTCCGAATGAAATGCTCAATCTGCTCCTCACACAGTTCCTCCAAAAGTGGAATGTAATCACAGCTCAGTAAACTGCAATGAAATAGAAAATGTGATCATCACATTGTGATAACAGAAAAATCAGCAAACCTTGTCATTTTCTCATAAATAAATGGGACCAAGGGAATGACATCAAATGCAGCATAGGCCAGCATGTCATCAGTCAATGGCCGTCTGGCCCAGTAACGCTGATCTTTCTTGTAAATGGATTTCATTTGATCCTTTTTTGGATTCCCTGGGGCATTGTAGAGCTGACACAATGTTGACAATCCCAAGCTTTTTACTTTGTAGACAGGTCTGCCTGTTTGCTTGTGATGCAAAACAGCATGTGCTGACTGAGTGTCAAACACATTCCTGAGTCGGATGCCAAACTGTGAGCTAAAAGCTGCACTGTCATTTCGACAGTCATGCATAACCTTGATGATACTCTCATCCTCAAGGAACTGCTGGAGACCACCTTCTGTCACGAGATCTCTACAAACCATGACATCAAAGGCAAAGACTTCACCTTCCATGGAAGATATCATGAGCAGTGTCATGGGGCCATTTGGGCCCAAGTTCACACCTTCACTGTCTACTCCATAAATGCGCTTTGGACGTGATGTCAGATCTTCCAAGAGAGCCTTGCATTCCTTCACATTTGCAATCAGCCTCAATGAGTGAAGCAATTTCATCACAGATGGGTCATCAGAATCACAGACAATGGCATTTGGAGATATTTGAGGGCGATACTTTCCAGCATTCTCTGACAAAGTTTTTAGCAATACTGAGTTCACGCGTTGTTTCACGGACTGTTGACTAGTTGGCAAGACTTGCTTTGATGCTGGGGGCATCAAAGAGGAAGATTTTGGTTTCAGATTGAGTTTGATTTTCTCCTCACTGGGCTTCACCAGGGCAACAAGATGTGACTGCACATGGAAAATGTCTGAATGCATCTTTAAGAATGTGGACAAGTCGGAAGCACCTTTGAAAAAGGCAGCCCACAAGTTGCGAGACAACACGGCTTCCAAGGCTGCAAAAAGCTGGTCCACTATCAAAGGCCCTCGGGATTCCAAAGACTGCTTCAACACAGAAAGAATTTCCTTCGTCACATTCGGATCAATTTTGATGTCTTCAGGCAACGTCAGCTGAGAAACCTTTCCATCGTGGTTCTTGAGCATCACGGTTTCTTCAGTAACTTCAAAAGAGTCCTCGTATTTGGAGAGGAAATCCTTGAACTCTCGAATGTGTTGGCCGGAAACGTGACGGACTTCTGGTGGAGCCTGGGATCTGTGGCCAAGCAGACTCCTGATGGGCACTTCAGTCCCAGCCCCGTACTGTTTCAACTTGTCACTGAAGTAAGCCACAGCTTCCTTCGCATAATCTCGTCTGATGCCAAGTACAGATGCCTCGGGGGATGTTTTAGCACTGTTCATGTATGAGGTGATGAACACCGTATCATCGTTGACTGTGAAGAGCGACGGGTGCTGGAGGAGGAACTTTTTGAGTCCAGCTTGAGAGCCCCCGGCAATTTGACGCATTTCTTTGGTGAAGCCCTTAGTGCCAAACTGACAACTCAGGTCGTGCAAGGTTCGAGATTCTCCTTTACTCATCAAATGCTCAAAGAAGAAGAGCAGAGTCTGTATTCGCACCATGTCGTAGTCTCTGCTGTCCATGATGCTGCTCCTACTGAAGGCAAGATTCAGCTCACAAAGCGCGAGAGGAATCCCACACTGGATTCAGTCTATTCTCCTCTCATTTGTTTTCACATAACCTGTGCACAAATAGGAAAGATGGGGGTTCCTGTCAATAATGTACAGACAACCTTTTATGAAGAACACGATCAGGAGTAGCAGAGGTGGAAGCTTACCAAACGTTGACAAATGGCACCTTCAAATAGCAACGGTTATTACCATGACCATCTTACAGAATTTCAGAGTGAAACACTTGGATCAATGGGTAAGCTAGAGGAATTGTGCAGGCTTTTGCTGAAGCAATTTTGCCTACTCATTAACATATGAACTAAGGTAAGTTTGTAAGCCAAGTATAAGGATTTGTTAGCCAAGGCACCTAATGAGGCCCAAACACTCAGTTTGTCAACCAAAAAAAATTGCAAGCCTGGGTGTTAGTTAACACAGACCCTACTCTACTGCAAGGAGCTTATCACCAGCTGACACAATGAATATTTCAACTGCAAATAGATTATATGCCTTGTATGAATTCATGTACTGTAAAAGCTTTTGCTGAGTTTCCTAAAAGTTTATCTCCACCTGCTGTAGACCCTGGTACACAAGGAGTCCAGGACTATACCCACACATGTCTCACCAACTTATGGCATTGGCAATGTCACAGGGAGTTTCAAAGCGCAAGTCACTGGATGATGAAAATAAAATTCCGAAGGAAAGACCAAACCATTGCTCCTTATTGTTGCTGTAAACTTGCTCAAGTTTTACAAAACTACTCAGTTTACCCCCAATGGGCAGACACTTCCACAATGGCATCCAGCAAATTGATTTCACAGATACAATCCAGCAAAATTTCATTTGAGTCTATTTTTTCAGCGATCAGAGAGCAATGACAGCTTAATGCTCAAAAACTTCAGAACAAACAAAAAGGCATAAAGCTTCTCTCACATTATGACCAGGGCAAAATTTTAAGGAATGTTTGTATCAAAAAAAAAAACCAATCAATACACTGAGCAGTTTTAAGAAACTATGGAGCAATATGTTGGCCCAATCCACAGTACAGTTGTACCCCAATATGTGGACATCATTGGTGCATGGACCATGTTTCAAGTCAGAATGTCCCCATTGACAGACCTCATTTAACCTTAAACTTGAATTTAAATATTTTTTATTGATTCTTCTGGAGATGAAAAAAGTCCCCCAAAAATAAAATATTTTTAAACTTTCAGATATAGAAAATGATTGTACAGTTAGAAAAACACACAGAATCTGATCCTGATGTTTGAGAGGTCGGGCGGCAAGGATCCCACGCAAGTGCAATCCAGTTCGCGATCACTCACCGTGTCGCACTACGCATCGTCAAAACACTGGAAACGATCGCGAACGCCGCAGACCCTCAGTCTA
>CAJPEX010007167.1:0-10546 GCA_905338405.1 Notodromas monacha | reverse complement strand
GCGTCCGCGATCCTAGTAGACTGTAATTTGCACTTGCCACGATAGCAGAGTACGCCATTGTGTACGCATTTCCCGGAGAGGAAGATTTCCGAAATTACGCGGGGGAATGCGAAACTCGACTTCTATGCGAGGGTCTATGGGCACCGTATACCTGGGATTTTACTGCTCTGGAATGGAAGGCACATTGATTAAAGGAGACCTCGGTTTGCCTTCATGGGTCTATGGACACACGCCTTGTCTGGAGCATAATCCCTTCAATTGGTGCCGACTCAAAGGAAGACTAGATTTAAAGAAGCAACACAATCAAGGGCTTCGTATCTAGCCAGCATGGCACTTTTACATTAAAACTAAGGAGCATCCCTTTGGTAAAATACCTAAAAAACTGAGTAGTGATAGAAAACCTAATCAAATCCTCCAACGTACTAGGGTTATTTTTCTTTTGCCAAGTCTGCTGCGTAACCCAGCGTTCCGTGTCTTCCATTAGCAAATTATGTACACCAAAGAACAATGGAAAGAAAAAAGATGGACTCACTTGTACTAAGCAATGAATGTACTAAGAATATGAATTGTGTATGACAACATATTCCTCATGCAAAGGGATTTCAACATACACTCGTAGAGTGGCAATTTTGCCCCATGTAAAAAACAGCAAAATATTAAAAAAAAATGAATAATGAAAACCATGTAAAGTACTGTAATTTAAAACTTAGTTCACTCTTGATATAGTAAATGATTTTTAAAATTTGAACTAGCTAAAAATAAGGTTTAAGTTTTCTTCTGTTTGTTCAAAGAAACTGAATGTAATAAAATAAACTGAATGTACGATCAGCTGAAAATATATACAATTCATGATCTTGAAGGCTGAAAGCTTCGAAAAATAGTAAACCCGATTGTACTCAAGTGCTGTATTTAGTTGCACGATCTTTTGTGCAAGTCGGACTTTAGGGCCACACTTTTCTCAAAATTTTCGAAATGAATAAAAAATATTTCTCTGGATGATACTCACATAAACCAGGCGCTGATGTCAAATTAACGGTGAGGATAACGCTAGCTAAATTTTGCTCATTTTTGTCATTCTTCCGTCAGGTAGTGTTTCTCGCGTATTTTAAGGAAACTTGCTGTTCTTTCTGAAATTTCGAAAATTTTGATACACTTTTTGTCACCAACGACAGCACGGTAAGTCCGGCGATAAAATAATACAGTTTGAGTGTCGCTAGAAATACTTCAGGGATTCACTCGATTTGAAAAATGAATTCCGCTTGACCCATGCTTTGTGAAGAATTCGGATGTCATCAAAAACTTGCAGGAAAGGTCTGCTGGGAAATTAATTCGTGACTTCTGATGAATCATCCTAGTACTGCTGGATTCATTTTCCCATGATTCCTTAAACCTACCCCTTTTCCGGAGAGGAAATTCGCATCGGATTCTTGACTTTCCAGCCGCTTCGTTGTACGTNTTTTATTGCTTCCAAAGAACAGTGAAAAAGAGCGTGTCGAACTCCGGCCTTCTCTCGAACCCGAATTCCCGTGGTTGGGAAAAAACGTCGGAACCTGATGCGTTGTCCGCTGATTTTACGACATCAATCTTCGTTACGTTGAACGAAATGTGTAGAAATGTCGAAGGAACAAAAGGTATTGGGAAGTACAGATAAATTCCTGATAAGGTGAAGGTGAAAGGCGTGACCGGGCAGTTTAGTCCAAGACAGTCAGTCTAGATTCCTTTAGAATAGTAAGTCTCGTAGCACTGAGTTCCGAGACAAATTAATTTTAAAAAGTTCGTACGAAAAAAAATAGTTCGTAAATTACCAGCAAAAAACACCTTGCATGAAAATTAACCAATTTAAAATTTTAAGGCAATTATCAGTTCAGAAAGATCAAGGAAGATTAGCTTGCTATAAACGCTTGACAACACATGGCATGGTATCTATATAAATGAATTTAATTCGGTGCAATGGTCAACTTTAATAATATTTTCGTCTTATTATTCGCTTATTTACTGGTTTATAGTGCTGTTTCGTGCTTGTGATGATTTCCAGGTGCAAGACGTATTCCTCCAAAGAAAACGACCCAATAATCGAATGCGCCCAAAACTTCCCAGGAAATGAACCCAATGTGAAAATAATGTTTTTGTTTTACCTTTATAGCGACCTAACCCATATTTTAATACTGTATATCTTGACTAAATTTGGATTTCAAATTGATCTTTAACTGAATCCACCAACGTTTACTTGAATTACCTCATTAATATCCGCTTACCACAGCTTTCATGATTCAAAAAATCCTTCGCACCTCCAAACGTTCCGATAACATGCAGTCATATCCTGGTCAATTGATGGTTTTATCTTTTCATAAGAATGACCTATGCTCTTGCTGTATCTCGTAAAAAATCTTAATTAGTATTTTTTAGCAACACAGAAAACCAGATTAAAATGATGTTCAGAGAAATAGAGTTTTTTTTTCTCTCGTAAAGAGAACAAAGAGAATTCATAAAAGCAAGCGCTGTTTCGGTTCGCGGTGTTTTGGCAAACGCCGAAACTGGACGCGCGCGAACTGTCCCGGGAGTGTTGAAAATAAAGCGATGAATTCTGTGCAATACTGTACATGCACTTGCAAAACAAACTGCGCGTAGATCGCATGTCAAAGCGACACATCTCCCTGGAAATGGACCTCACGTGTTCCAGCATGCGGCTAATCGAAATGACACGACGCTCGGAAGAGGCACGCGTCCGCGATCCTAGTAGACTGTAATTTGCACTTGCCACGATAGCAGAGTACGCCATTGTGTACGCATTTCCCGGAGAGGAAGATTTCCGAAATTACGCGGGGGAATGCGAAACTCGACTTCTATGAGAGGGTCTATGGGCACCGTATACCTGGGATTTTACTGCTCTGGAATGGAAGGCACATTGATTAAAGGAGACCTCGGTTTGCCTTCATGGGTCTATGGACACATGCCTTGTCTGGAGCATAATCCCTTCAATTCGTGCCGACTCAAAGGAAGACTAGATTTAAAGAAGCAACGCAATCAAGGGCTTCGTATCTAGCCAGCATAGCACTTTTACATTAAAACTAAAGGAGCATCCCTTTGGTAAAATACCTAAAAAACTGAGTAGTGATAGAAAACCTAATCAAATCCTCCAACGTACTAGGGTTATTTTTCTTTTGCCAAGTCTGCTGCGTAACCCAGCGTTCCGTGTCTTCCATTAGCAAATTAGGTACACCAAAGAACAATGGAAAGAAAAAATATGGACTCACTTGTACTAAGCAATGAATGTACTAAGAATATGAATTGTGTATGACCACATATTCCTCATGCAAAGGGATTTCAACATACACTCGTAGAGTGGCAATTTTGCCCCATGTAAAAAACAGCAAAATATTTAAAAAAAAATGAATAATGAAAACCATGTAAAGTACTGTAATTTAAAACTTAGTTCACTCTTGATATAGTAAATGATTTTTAAAATTTGAGACTAGCTAAAAATAAGGTTTAAGTTTTCTTCTGTTTGTTCAAAGAAACTGAATGTAATAAAATGAACTGAATGTACGATCAGCTGAAAATATATACAATTCATGATCTTGAAGGCTGAAAGCTTCGAAAAATAGTAAACCCGATTGTACTCAAGTGCTGTATTTAGTTGCACGATCTTTTGTGCAAGTCGGACTTTATAGGGCCACACTTTTCTCAAAATTTTCGAAATGAATAAAAAATATTTCTCTGGATGATATACTCACAGAAACCAGGTGCTGATGTCAAATAAACGGTGAGGATAATACTAGCTACATTTTGCTCATTTTTGTCATTCTTCCGTCAGGTAGTGTTTCTCGCGTATTTCAAGGAAACTTGCTGTTCTTTCTGAAATTTCGCAAATTTTGATACACTTTCTGTCCCCAACGACAGCACGATCAGTTTGGCGATAAAATACTGTAATACAGTTTGTGTGTCGCTAGAAATACTTCAGGGATTCACTCGATTTGAAAAATGAATTCCGCTTGACCCATGCTTTGTGAAGAATTCGGATGTCATCAAAAACTTGCAGAAAAGGTCTGCTGGGAAATTATTTCGTGACTTCTGATGAATCATCCTAGTACTGCTGGATTCATTTTCCCATGATTCCTTAAACCTACCCCTTTTCCGGAGAGGAAATTCGCATCGGATTCTTGACTTTCCAGCCGCTTCGTTGTACGTTTATTAATTACAGTACGTACTCTACATGCTAGTGTTCGTAGGTGTAGAGCTGTTCAAGAACATGCGCATCATAATAGAGAATAAAGTTCAGATGCTTTGAATCCTCAGAGATAATATGAGTTTTTTTTGCGATGCCCAATTCAATTTGTCTGCTATTTTCCGTCTGCAACTTCGCACTCGAGTAAAACGGGTTCTCTAACGCAAATTTTTCTGCTTCGAACAAAAACGGAAAAGAAAGAATGAATCTGAAAGTACAGTATATGAAAGGGCGGCATTCTTAATCTTCCGTGCAGAGTTAACCGGAATACCTGCATAGGCAAGGGTATTGTGAAATCATGTTATTATTAACGATTAATTTGAGGTGCTACTCTGATCTGTGAGACGAAGAATTAGTCTTTTCGTGATTTTGTGTATAAAATTACCGTATTACGCAATTTTGCCGCATGCAACTGAAGTGTTCGCATTAATTTCGGGCTGCGATTTTACAGGGGAATTGCGTACAGGCTGCTTCAAATTTTAATTTTAAAAGCAAAATGTGGTTCACGCGCTGGAATATTTTCTCTGAAAAATTTTCTATGAAGAATATTCCAAAAATCCAAGAATGGCGGACCTGGGAGGTTTAATCCTGATGAGGACAAAAGTAAACTGAAAGAAACCTCCGAAGGATGAATTCATCCGCGTCGAATTATGTTTGTTTATGTTTTAAGAGCTTTACATATGTGTCATAGACACCGAGTAAAGGAGGCATTTTGGAATGTTTTTCATGAGAATGCGGTGCAAATATAATGAAGTATCTAGAACATAGGCCGCTTCCATTTTTCTGGGCGCACTTTTCGCGAAAATTGGCTTGAATAAGTTACAGCAGCTTGCCTTCCTTGTTCCAGGCTCGAAAAAAACTTCTATTCTGGGAAACGCCAACTGTATGATTCGAGAAAGAATCCATAATCCTAAAAAAAATTTGAAGCACGGTATAGTATTGTAATATTTTATACCGTATTTACTCAAGTACCACGCGTCTTTAAGTAAGGCATGCACCGGAATTTTTCAGCCTGAAATTTGAATAAAAATGCATCTCCATGCAAAACGCGCACCCGATTTTCAGAGACTTAAAATGTAAATATTTCGAAAATGAAATTCATCTGGATTTAAATGTTAACGAATGGTAGTCGATTTTAAGGCTCACTTTTTATCATTTGAATTTTTTAATTGTCTGTAGAAATTGGTTATAAAATGACCTGTTTGAAACAAGCATGAGATGCACCAAAGCTATAAATATACTTAAACACATTCTACCCACGCCTATGACGCGCAACCTATTTTTTCTCCTTAATTTCGAAGAAAATGTGCGTGGCACTCGAGTAAATGCGGTAAATCTTAATTTTGACGCACTTCAAAAATTGAATGAGAGAAAAGGAATGCGTTCCGTAATAAGAGCTTGTTAATTAAATATGTGTGTACAGAGAATAACACCAGCGTCATCAAACTTGTTGACATTTAGAGACTTCCCAAGAGGGTTTAATCTAGAAAGGGATTCCCCGGAAACTAATCAGAAGTTCAATCTGAGTATGTCTCAATCGTAAAGACGATTTCCGTCAGCTCAGAGCTCAGACTCCTTTGCTTGATTCTATCCGAAGCAGTTTATCTGAAGAAGAATTCGTAACATCGGGTGTTACCCAGATAAAAAAAAAGTCTCGTTTGGCTGGAATGCTAAAGGTTTCTTGACTGCGTATGAGAACTTGACAAGTCTGGGCCATGCCTACGCTCTATCATTTTTACGCCACGACGCATAATCAATAAATAACCGAAGTGCTCTACTAGGATCATTCCATCCAAATGATTTAAGAAATAGTGCGCACTTGCATGCGAACTTGATAGACAGGTAGGTGATATTATGACACATTTTCCCGAATTTATGCGCTTCGGGTCTTCAAGTCCTAAGACGACCAAGAAAAGTTTTTCAGACGGCGGGTTTCTACGGTACGAATGGTCCATCGATCCATCTTGAACACATCGCACCTATACAAGCATCATGAATGCTGACAAAAGTCGTCGATCTTCATGTGAAGTCGTTCAAGACGTTCCGAATTGCACATAAAGTGAAATCGAATTTATTATGACGTATACAACATACATTTGTCACTTTAGACTTCAACTCGTCTGAGCAACCATTCAAAGACAATCGGTAATATGTTCACGGATTTAAATTATTATATATATGATGGTACCTCAAGCCCTGGGGCTCACATCAAACGACTCAATGCGTCAGGGAGTTAATTACAGCTTATTTGCTGTGATATTGATTACTTCATTGATATTCCAGTCCAATGTCATTCAGTATAGCGATTTGGATTATGGCGTATTTTGTCTGAACGACTGGAGGTTTATACATTGGGACGGCATTGCACAATAAAACGGGGCTCATTCAATCATGAATTCTTGAAAAGGAAATGTACTTTACTCTCACGTTACTTCTGAAATGAGCGATTAAAAAGGGTTCCGATCATCTGGTACGCTGCCGTGATTAGCCGTCAAATGTCCTAATTATAGCACAGAGCTGTGACAGATGATACCCTTGGAACGCGTTACAAATCAAAATGAAGTATGCTTACATATATGAAAATGTGCGCCAATTCATTAGAGGCTCTGTGTTCCGTCTTCTGATAGAAATTTCGTTCATTTCCACGAAACTTCTCAAATTACATTTGGAGTCATCTATCCTCGACAAAAAGTGATGGCTGAAGACTTTGTTATTGCGTTGGCTTTTAATGCATTCCGGATTTTTTCAGAAAACATGAACGTTCCTAAGATGAGGTTTTGGAAAAGCAGGCACTCTTACTGCTATTGAACTGGCTGTAATGTGCTTTGCAAGATCCTGATAAGTACATACCGATCCGTTAACGGATAAACTGTCAAAATATTATGCTAAATTCTGCCCGTGGATATCATTCAAGTATCACATTGTCTTGTGAACAAACTGGATTACCACAAGCGTCGATCAAGTAAATGCAGTGCATTAAAAAATTTTATTTAGAAGAACGTGGGGGGGGGGGGGATGATATTGCCTTCTCTGTTTCCAGGTGTAGTGTAGGATCGAACCTGATGCCTGTTATTTTTTACAAATTTATTTTCAGAACTGTTTGTCCTTGATAAATATAGTGCGTTTTTTAAAAAATAGGACATGGACGAGCATTGAACATGCCATAGAATTCATGCGCAATAAGTTCGAGGCTTTTTCCAATGCCTGACACTTCTACTTGAAGAATAAAGCCTTCGTTGATGCCGAGCTATTGACAGTACTGTATATAATAGTTGACGGGTCCTTGCTTATTTGTCTTTTGCTGCACGGTATTGCTTGCAATTTTCCTGAACAAATGTTATCAATTCGAAACGCGAGGCGATTCACACACTACTCGACCCAGAAAAAACGTGAATAGGTTTCAGGGCCATATTATTGGAATTGGAAACAGCTCAAATCATCAAAACCAACGGAAGTGTTGCGCGCCTGAGGAAAAAACGGCTCCTAATTCAAGACTGAGGCTATGTGATGGAATCCTCTCAACAACGATTATTTTTCTGTCGAACTTAGACACATAATGGAAATGAAATTGTGTGGAAACCGATTCTCGTATTTTTAGCATCCTTTACAATAGTAGTGATCGTAAATTAACGACGCCGAGGTTCACCCTGAACAGGCTGCACCCCATTACTCACTCGTGCACCTCTTTCTTGGTTGAATGTCAGAATTTCCCCGAATAATTCACACTGCCCTGTACCTTCGTTGACGCGAATCCCACTCTAGGTTCATAACTTCGCAAATTTTGAGCACGAATGTGGTTGCAGTTATCCGTGAATTACTCTGAGGGTTACGCGTAAATGGTACTCTGGTGTCCAGATGATGCATACTTTTTTTAATCGTTCACTCAACCTGAGCAATTTACGGTATTACCGTATTTACTTGAAAAGGAAGGTAAGGCGTACTTGATATTAGTGCTTGTACTTTGAAAAGCAACGCAATTTTGCCAGAAAATTTAAAACAAGTAAGCATTTCTGCTGCATTAAATTTCATCCAAATCATAGGGATCCAAAGATTTCCTTCGAGCTTAATGTCTAAATCTAATCTCCTGTAAATTGTATAAATAATTCAGAATTATTTATTCTGCAAAGTTTACATGGTGAAGGGATTTGCGTTATTCGAATTTAAACTTTTATATTCTAAATAATTTGCTCGTCACAATGAGAAATCGTACATTCCACATGCAAATTTAAGACGCACTGAAATGAGGAGTAATTAGGCATGAAATCCACCAGCTTTTCAAGAGAACATTTTTTCAACGAAAGACTATGCTTTATGTTCCAGGACTTATTTTCAACCCGTGGTCCAAGCAAAATGGTGGTATGCCAGATTGTCCAAGAAGCAAGGATAATTTTGTATGCCATTCACTCTGCAATTCCGGAGATTAGAAAAGAGATTGAGGCACCAGACGCCATCATATAGAAACTCCCGTTTACAAGAAACTTGGAGCCTTAAATTTAAACTCAGTGCCAGAATTTTTAGCCGTTTCACGCGAACGCTATGGTGCTTCCTATGCTTCCTATGGTGCCTTGCTACGCATTTATACAATCCACAAATAAGGCTAAAAGTACCTCTTATATTCGAATAAATCGCACGCTCGTCTCTCGTGACGCTAATCCGGTAATTGATTGATGCCCAGGACCCAATTTTGGACCTCGGAGCCGAGCCGTCGTTCCGGATGATGTCCGGGGATTTCATGTGCGGCTCGGGAAACGCAGGGGCCGTAGGGACGACTGAGGGTGCGGGGGCGGCCCTGGGCCCTAGCTCTAAATGTGGTTCCTTGGAGGTGGCGTTCTCCTACGACGCCCTGTCGGGTCGCATGAGCATCGCCATCATTCAAGCCAGAGATGTTCCGCCGCGCTCCCGACCAGCTGGGGATTGCCTGTCGCAGGTGAGTTTCTGGCTCCACCTTGCGTTCGACCTGTACCCTATTTTTCTTTCGTTCTTGGGAGTATTTTATTTTTTTCACCACGCGCCGTGGAAGACGATTACCTCGTCTTTTTCCGCTCTCGCAGGTACGGATTCTCTTGCTTCCATCGCGGAAGCAAAGGCACCGAACGAGAATCCTTCCTGGAGACAATCCGATGTTCCATGAAACATTCATCTTCAGCGGTATACATCCTGGTCAGTGCCATTTTTCTCAATTTCGCCCTGCCCGGTGTCGCGTATACTCGCCTACCTTCGCTTNAAATTATGCAATTGACATGAAATACCATTCGAGTTTTTATAACTTGAATGGTATTTCACGTCAATTGCATATAGACTTTTATCATGGATTTTCTGAAATGAGGAAAAAACTCTTCCCTGGGAGCTTTTTCAATGCTAGTCAATGCTTCCTTGTCATCTCCAAGTTCTTAATTCCAAGTGGAAATGGAAGCTTGGAGCAAATTTCTAAGGTATTATAACAATGGTGTCTAACGAACTTTCGTAAAGAAAACTGGACCTGATCAGTCAATTTCCGAGTAAATCGAACATGTCATAAAACATGGACTTATTATCTCCGAGTGGATCCTTATTTCTTCTTCGCCCTAATTTTCTGCGATACAATGTCAATAAAAGTGAAACTATATTCTGAAACCAGAAGATTTTGAAATTTTGGTGTTGAATTCTCCACCAGCCCCAACAACCATAGTGTTAGTCAAAAAATAATAATAATTTATATTATGGAAGCTTATTTTGAAGACTATATTGAGATTTTGAAGTCAATTAAAAAATTAATAAATAAGTATAACAATAAGATCGAATGAAATTTCAATTCCGTCAAGAAGTCCAATGAAATATTTATTTTGTGAAAAATTATGCAATTTCAGTGAAATACACCGGCTTTCTCATTAATCTTGGAACAATGTGGATGATGATGTATCGATGGTTATACTATACACTCATGAAGCCAAATCGCACTGATTTTGAATACGTCGTAATAGAACTATATTTAGAACTCTCCGCATCCATCTCCCATATCTTGATTCTTCCGTTTTGTGCATTAATTTAAAAGACTATACTGTATTATAAATATAGTCTTTTAATATACGGTAGTATATTATAAATATATATTAGAATATTATAAAATTCTGGCAGTTAAAAAACTTCAGCCCCTCCAGCATGTTGTTTTTAATCAAGAACGGTTTTATGCAGGGACATTTCTCGGCTAGAACTTTCCTTTCGAAATACACATGAGCCCTCATTCTAAAAATAACAAGTACTCTGTGAAATTCTTCGGTGCTTTCGGTCTAAGGTTAGCATAGCTTGTCATGTAATATTCACGGTTTTTGGGAAAAAGAAGGC